>VMDO01009936.1:0-74321 GCA_007922755.1 Pedetes capensis | reverse complement strand
CAGAAGCCAATATATCATGATCTCTTTAAATCACTATTTTTCCACTGTATTTCTGCTTCAGAAGACTGCTGAAGCTTGGGAAACAGGGACTTATATAAGTTCCTGAACTTGTTTAAAATAGTTCAATGAGTTTTGAAGTCTTCCTTCATCTCATGATCCAACCAAGTGATATAGATACCTTGAATCTAATATTCTGATTGAATTTTTTGATGTTTAGTATTTCTTTTTTACATATAGAGAAGAATTCACTGAAATTGCAAAGAAATATCATCGTGAGTATATATTTTTATTAAATACATTACTGCAAGATAATGTAAAAATAAATTTTATGAAATATAAACTATATTTGGTCAATATCTTAGAGCTACCTCACACATTTGTCACTGGTCTACTAGTACTTATGAAGCTGTCATTAGTCCAACTCTTGTATGACCCCTTTGAAAAAAATTTCTTTAAAATAGATAATTATAGATCCAGTTAAAGATGGAGCACATTGTAAATATTTGTAATTTGCACATTGAAGGAATATATTATGGTACAATCAAAGCATTTTAGTATTAACAGTAATCCTAAAGAACATAAAGATGAAAACCTCAATTTGTTGTTTGGACATTTTAATATCTTCCTTCCTTCCTTCCATCCTTCCTTGCTTCCTTCCTTCTCTCTCTTTCTCTTTCTTTTTTCCATTCTTTCATTCTTTCTTTTATTTTCAGAGATTGGGTGTTAGACCCTGGACCTCATGCCACAGCCATTTCTAACCATGTTGTCTGACAAGGTCTGGATATGGGGAAGAGGGGTTCAAGGAACTCATCTTCCAAGAAATGGATGGGGATGGAGAAAAGGAAAATGTGCTTTTTGCTTTCTAGAAATAGGATTTCTGCTTCTAATTATTATGTACATACTTACTTCATGTTTAGGACTAATACTCATAACTAATATTGTATTAAACTCTAATGAAACAAATGCTGAAAGAATGACATGACTGAGGGAATTTGTAAATGAATTAGAAGTAATGACCACCAATTGTAAGGGATATGTGGATATTATTCTAGTTGTAGTTGATCAGCAATTTCCACCCTGGAACTCAAGTGTTAAGTAATTTATGCTTCATCTGTAGCAGGCTGAGTTGTTAGCCCCTACTTGGACTAAAGTGGCCCCACCTATGATAGCTAAGGTTTACAAAAAAAGTATAGAACAATCAAAAGAATACACAGGCCTGTTCCCACAGTACAAAAGCCTCTTTGACAATTTAACATGGAGGAGCTTATCTGTCCAAAGGCCGACCTTGGCTCCCAGCTGGGGAAAAGAGTGGATACACAGCATGGGGAGGTGCCTATCTACAAACCTTGGTTCCCAGTTAGAGAAAAAAAGCAGAGGCTGTTGTTCAATAAGAACAGAGTTCAAATATGCTATTATAGTTTATCATTTATAAAAAGTCTAAAAAGAAAGAAACCTTCCAAGTGTTTGGTGTCTGGAGATAGTAAAGTTTGTGTTTTGAACTATGGGTTGTTATGATTAAGAGGTGCTTGTGAAATTTTGTTTCATGAATAACTGCATGTGCTGTTCTTACTGCTTGCATGACCTAAGCCTAAAAAGTTGTATAAAACATTGAGTTTTCTGAAAAATAAACGGAACAGATTCACATAGCCTCTGAGCTACTGTGTCTGTTACCCAATCGCCGACTCCTCAACCCGCCTTCGGGAAACCCTTGATCCTAGGCTGCAGCTGGACTGCGGCAGCCTCACACATACTGAGGTAAATGGTTTACCACTAAGCTGTACCTCAGCCTCTTTTTAAAATTTTTATAATGAAACAGGATCACACTAATTTGTGCAGGCTCTACTGGCCTCAAACTTGTCATCCTCTATACTCAGCCAACAAAGTAGCTATGATTACAGGTATGCACCATAGCACTTAGTTAAATAAAATTTAAATATAACTACAAATTCAGTTTCTCAATGACAGTAAGCACATTTCAACTACAAATAGCCATAAATTTCTTATGATTATGTTTTGAAAATGAAGGTACAGAACCTCTATACCATAATAGAGCATTTTACTAGATACTACTGATCTAAAGTCAGTATCGCTTTGCTTATTTTGCTTTTCTGCAAGATACTCAATTGTATATCCATTTGAGAGGAATCTGCATGTTTAAGAAATAATACAAAATATTTTGTATCCCAAATTAGAGGAATGATACATGTTTTATAGATTTAATGTGGTATCAGAATAATATAAATCATGCAAGAATATATTATGACAATTCTTAAGGTATATTTATCTTAAATAAACAGAATTATTCAATATTTATTTTAATTTTACTTAATAGTCTAGATATGTGGGCTTTGGTTGGCAATTCAATCCATCAGCATGAATTAATATTGATTAAAGAAAATATCTAAGACTTTGATACTTTGATAATAAAAGCAGAATATGTACTTATTCTACTCCTGTCGATAATATATGGTTTTGAGGAAAATGTGTATGTATTTTACTTATTTACTTATTCTTCAGAGCAAAACAATGATTTCCATTAGCAGTTTTTCCATCACCTAGGTTTCAGTATGAGTTTGAGTCATCTTTTGAGAATATTTTAAGCATAAAATAGATAACATGATTTAGTCAAATATGAAATTGTTGTTGTTGTTAGGTGCTGTCTAGTCAGTATCCAACTCATCGTGACCCTCATAGGGTTTTCAATGGCTGACTATTTCGGGATTGCCTTGGGAGTGGATTGCCAGGTCCTTCTCCCATTTTTGCGGTGCTGGGAATTGAACTCGGGACCTCAGAGACTGCAGCGCAGTGCTCTACCCACTGAGCCAAATCCCAGCCCCGAAATATGAAATATTGGAATTTAATCCATAGATTATATTTTAGAATATATATTTTTTACATTTTCTATTTTCCTCTGAAAAATGGTAATATGCATGTAATTTATGTAATAAATGCATAAAAGGAGAATTACTTCTTAACATTTTAACATTTTTATGTGAACAGATCTATTTAGGCCAACATTCAAAATATATTCTAAGTATTCATGTAATTTACTACCCTTAAGTATTTTCATTTTAAATATTTTTTAACTTTATTGTTTTGGTAAACGCAAAACAAAATACTCAAGGACAAAATTTAAATAAGCATAAAAAGGTATCAGTATTTATTGTGTACAAGATGTAAAAGATTTTCACATATTTTAAGCTTTAATTGCCTTTGTAATTTTTAAGTAAAATACTTCTAAAATGTCCTATTTAAATAGGGCATGGGGGTTCACATCTGTAATCTCAGTTGCTCCAGTGGTGGATGTAGGAAGACTGTAAATTCGAGGCCAGAGGCAGCCTGTGTAATTTAGAGATACCTCGTCTCAAGACAAAAATATAAAAATGGCTTGTAGTGCAGCTCATGGGTACAGTGCTAACAAAATATGTGCAAGGCCTTTGCTTCAATCCTCCAGTACCAAAAGTAAATAAATAAATAAGTAAATAAATAATTTAAAATAAAATGTTTTGTTTAAAATCTCAGCATTTTTCACTGTTCTGTCATTGAGGAGAAACTAAGAATTTAATTTTAACTATACACTAAGTGAGTAAGTTTCTCAGCACATTTGTATGAGTTTGATGAAGATAATATTACATGGATCATCAATATCTAGAAACTGAAGCACATATAATATTAGGAGTTACCTTCTCTATTCACTTAGTTTATAAACTTAACTTCACCTTTGGCAGCTTCCATTTTTTTTTCTTTTCATTATTTTTTTCTTTTAATTTATTTATGTTTTTGCTGTACTTGGAGGTTGAACCAGGACCTTCTTTACACATATTTTTGTTTTTATCTAGAGACAAGTTTTCCTTAAATTATGCAGACTTCCTCTGGCCTTGAACCTATGGTTGTAATGCCTCCTCTGGGATCATAGTTGTGAAACACCATGCCTAGTAAATAGCTGCTTCCTTTTAAAATACTTCACCTATCCAATAAATTTATTTTCCAGAAAGCATGGCCTCCACTCTACTGTAATTTCTTGCCACTTTTCTTATATAGATTCAATGCTATTCATTGAATAATACAGAAAGTAAATAAATTTACTTTTTTTCTATATTCATTAGCCTGCAGCCATAGCACTGTGGCCTCAAATCTTGGAAGCTAAGCAGGGTTGGGCCTAGTTAGGACTTGGATGGGAGACCACTTGGAAACAGCAGATGCTGTTGGCCTAAGAGAAGGACCATGGAACCCACTCCCTAAAAACAATCTGCCATTGAAAACTCTATGAATAGCAGAGAAGCACTGACAATAGTATTTAACCTGTTGTACATAGGATTGCTGTGAGTTGGACACCAACTCCATGGTACCTAACAGCAATTTTCACTAAGGAAAAATCATTTTATCCTTTTCTTCAATCCATCATTATTTCCTCAAAATACTATTAATTCCTCAAACAATCACTAGGTTATAACAATAGTGGAACTAAAATAATACCATTATCAAAAGTTTACAAAACAACATAGAAGAGTTTCAAAAATTGAGCCAATGAACAAGATTAACTTATGTATTCAGATTTTAAAAATATTAAATCTTTCCATAGGTATGTAGTTATTAGCAGTAAAAAAGTGATAGTTCCTTTCATATACTAAGTTTGTAAGTAGATAATGAGCAACTATAAGACTAGAATAGGGATTTGGAAACGCAATAAAAAGAAATTGTTTATTAGGGAAGATATAGATTCTATTCTATTCTATTCTATTCTATTCTATTCTATTTATTTGTTTAGATACTTGGAAGTTGAACCCAGATACATACTTTTGCAAGTACTCTACCACTGGGATGAATCCCAGCCCTCATTTCAGTTTTATTTGTAGTCAAGGTCTTACTAAATTAAGTAGGTTGTCCCAAGCCTTGAACTCATGAACCTCCTGCCTCAGATTCGCAAATCACTGGTATTGCAGGCTCATGCCACAATGCCCAGCAGGATATAGATTCTTAAAAAACCCAGGGAAATAAACTTGACTAGGAATGCAGCAGGCAGAATTTTAGTTGTCACCATTTCTGTCACCATTCTGTCACCATTAATCACATGAATATGTTACTTTACATAGCAAAATGGATGTCACAGATGTAGTAAAGACTGCCAGTTAATTGAGCTTAAAATGGAGGACATCTTATGATTTGATGGCACTACGTAATCACATGAGTCCTTAAAATTAGAGTAGGTGAAGAAGAGGAAGTCAGAGAGATTTATAGAATGAGAAAAAGTCAACAGATCATGGCTAACTTAAAATTTAGAGCCATGTCTTAAAGAGTTGGACTACTTAATCCTATAAGTGCAAAGGATAGGATTTTACCAAGAGTTTTAATTGTTATGGGCCATCAAGTCAGGTCACACTCATAGTGACTGATGTACAACAGAACCAAACAATCCCCATGTCAGTGCTTCTTTGCTGGTCATAGGATTTTCAAAGGTTGATTGTTTCAGGGTTGTTTTGAAAGTGGGCTGCCAGATATTTCTCCCATTTTTGTAGTGCTGGGTATTGAACCAAGGGCCTCATAGTGCACAGACAGCACTCTACCAACCCAACTAAACCCCAAACCCAACAATTTAAATAATGAACTTGAAAGAGGACCTAACACTGGTGACAATCACTAACTGGATAATACCTGGAGAATTCAACAACACTGAAGCAGACTTTTGTCCTACATTAACTATATGACAAAGGGGCAATGTTGCAAGTTGCAATGTTTTGGCAATTTATCATAGCAATAGTAATAAAGAAAATTTAGTTATATATTTATGGTTGAGATAGAACTATGATCAAATGAAGACTAGAGATCAGTTTAAAGAAAAGAAATAGAAATAATTTTGTTCTCTCTGAAATAAGATTTAAAAACAAATTTAGTTTAAAACACATAAGGCAGGAACTAGACAATGGTATTGCTATTTTAACATTTTCATTATTTAAATTTTCTCTCAAAAATAAAGTCTCTATTTGCATTTCCCTAATGGCTAGGGATTGACCATTTTTTAATATGTTTCATGGCTTTATAGACCTCATTGTTTGAGAACTGTCTATTCAGTTCCTTTTCCAATTTGTGTATTGGGTTTTCTTGGGAGTTTTTTTCTTGAGTTCTTTATAAATTCTGGTAATTAGACCTTTGTCTGATGTATAGGATGCGAAGATTTTTTTCCCATTCAGTGGAGGTCTTCTTGACTCTGTTAATTAATTGTTTCTTTTGCTGTACAGAAGCTTTTTAATTTCATTTAATCCCATTTATCTATTCTTGTTGCAATTTCTTGCACAATTGGAGTCCTATTAAGGAAATACTTTCCTATGCCTATGTGATGAAGTGTATTGCCTATCTTGTCTTCTGTAAGTTCTAAAGTTTCTGGTTTTATGTTGAGATCTTTTATCCATTTTGAGTTAACTCTTGTGCATATTGAGAGATGAGGGGCAGTTTTCATTTTTCTGCATGCAGATGACCATGTTTCCCAGTACCATGTATTGAAAAGGCTATCCTTTTTCCAGTTTACTTGCTTTGCTCCTTTGTCGAAAATAAGGTAGCTATAGGTGTGTTGGGGGCTGGGATTTAGCTCAGTGGGTAGAGCCTTGCGCTGCAGTCTCTGAGGTCCCGAGTTCAATTCCCAGCACCGCAAAAATGGGAGAAGGGCCTGGCAACCCACTCCCAAGGCAATCCCGAAGCACTCAGCCATTGAAAACCCTATGAGGGTCTCTATGAGTCGGATACCGACTTGACGGCACCTAACAACAACAACAACAACAATAGGTGTGTTGAGCTATTTCTGGGACTTCTATTCTGTTCCAAATGTCTTCCGGCCAATTTTTGTGCCAGTACCAATCTGTTTTTGCTAGCACTGCCTTATAGTATAGCTTGAAGTCAGGGATTGTGATTCCACCTGCATTAGTTTTGCAGCTTAAGAGTGTTTTGGCTATATGTGGTCTTTTGTGGTTCCATATGAATTTTTGGATCATTTTTTCTATTTCTGTAAAGTCAGTCAGTGGAATTTTAATCAAGATTGCATTAAATCTATAGATTGCTTTTGGTAGGATAGCCATTTTTACTATATTAATTCTCCCTATCCAGGAGCAGGGGCGGTCCTTCCATCTTTTAGTGTCCTCTACTATTTCTTTCTTTAATGTTTTGAAATTTTCCTTGTAGAGATCTGAAGCATCTTTGGTTAGAATGATTCCAAGGTACTTGATTTTCTGGTGGGCTGTTGTGAAAGGTATTGTTTCTGTAATTTCCTTCTCTTCCTGGTTACAGTTGGTGTAAAGAAAAGCTATTGATTTTTGTGTGTTGATTCTATAACCTGCCACTTTGCTGAATGAATTAATTAGTTCTAGAAGTTTTCTGGTTGAGGTTTTGGGGTCTTCCTGGTACAGGGGCATACCATCTGCAAATAAGGATAATTTGACCTCTTTATCTGTATCCCTTTGATTTCTTTCTCTTGTCTGATTGCCCTGGCCAGGACTTCAATTACTATGTTAAATAGAATAGGAGAGAGAGAGGACATCCTTGTCTTGTTCCAGATCTAAGAGGAAATGGTTTCAGCTTTTCTCCATTTAATATAATATTGGCTGTAGGCTTGTCATAAATGGCTTTTATGATATTAAGGTATTTGCCTGTTATACCTATCTTCTCCAGCGTTTTTATCATGTAAAGGTGTTGCACTTCGTTGAAGGCCCTTTCTGCATCAATTGAGATGATCATGTGGTTTTTGTTTGCCAGTTTCTTGATATGTTGGATTACATTAACTGATTTCTATATGTTGAACCAGCCTTGCATCTGTGGTATAAATCACACATGGTCATGGTGAATAATTTTTTTCATATGCTGCTGGATTCTGTTTGCCAGAATTTTATTAAATATTTTTACATCTAGATTCATAAGGGAGATGGGTCTATAATTCTCTATCTTAGATGAATCTTTTCCTGGTTTAGGTATCAGGGTGATGGTAGCTTCATAGAAGGAATTTGGGAGTGTTCCCTCCTTTTCTATTTTTTGGAATAATTTGAGGAAGACAGGTATTATATCTTCTTTAAAAGTTTGGTAAAATTCTGCTGTGAATCCACCAGGACCTTGCCTCTTCTTTGTTGGGAGACTTTTTATTACCTTTTCTATTTCTGTATATGTAATTGGCTTGTTTAGTGCAGTTATGTCTTCTGGGATGAGCTTTAGTAGTCATATGTGTTAATAAATATATCCATTTCGTCTGCATTTTCATATTTTTTGGAATACAGTCCCTCATAGTAATCCCTGATGATTTTCTGTATTTCATTGTAGTTGTTGGTTATTGACTTGTTTTCTTTCGTTATCTGTACTATGTTAGTTTTTTCCTTTTTCTTTTTGAAACAACTCTGAGATTTTACCTTACACCAGTAAGAATGACCAAGATCAATAAAACAAATAACAATAAATGCTGGTGAAGTTGCAGAGAAAATGGAACACTCTTACATTGTTGGTGGAGCTGTAAATTGGTCCAACCACTGTGGAAATCAATATGGAGGTATTTTTAAAAACTGAAAATAGATCTGCCTTATGACCCAGCTATAGCACTATTGGGAATTTACCCAAAGGGAGATGTGTCATCATGCTACAAATACACCTGTATCTCCATGTTCAATGCAGCGCTTTTCACAATAGCAAGGGTGTGGAGTCAACCAAAATGTCCTTCAACAGAAGAATAGATAAAAAAAACTACAGTACATATGCACAATGTAATACTACTCAGCAATCAAAAAAATTGACATGAGGCCATTTGCAGCAAAATGGATAGAATTGGAGAAAATTATTTTATTTGAATGAACACAAACTCAGAAAGAGAAACACCACATGCTCTCACTCATATGTGGGAGCTGAATCAAAATTATAAGAAGGAAAAAATTCTATACAAAGGTTGGATCATAATAAAAGAAAAAAAGGCTAAGAATAGTATTATTATAGATGGTGTAGAAAATGCATGCAGTAGTACTGACAAGGTAAAAAGAAGTTCACTACAGAAAAATTTCTATCTTAAACTGAAATGGAACCCAAGGATATATAGGAAAAATATTACCATAAAAGGACAAGTAAATGGTAGAGAAGTCTTTGATGGAGGGGGTGGGACAGGGGGAGGAAGTGCACAAGAGGGTAAGGCGGAACCTATGTGAATAATGTACAACAAAATGCATATATGGAAATGTCACAATGAAAACCATGTCAGAATGAATCACATTAAGGTGTACATTAAAAATTTCCAATAAAAAATAATAATTTCTCTATGTAGCAGTCTTCATGGTACTTGTGTTAAAGTTCTCAACTTAGCTGATGTGATCTAACTCAGATCCTGAGGTAAAAGCTCTTTACCTTTCCACGTTCCTCAGATTTCCCTGTTTTTCTATCCTGCCTCATTAGTACAGCTATTCCACCATGGCATCCAATCCCATGTGATATCAGAAGCAAGAAGGGTCAGGCCTGGTTAGTCCTTGGATGGGAGACCTATATACAGGGTGGTATAGATTTGGGGGGGGATTTAGCTCAGTTTGTAAAGTGCTGATCTTCAGTGTCTTAAGTCACAGGTTCAATTCCCAGCACCACAAAAATGGCAGAAGGATGTGGCAATCCACTCCCGAGGCAATCCTGAAATAGCCATTGAAAACTCTATGAAGGTCACTATGAGTTGCACATGATTCTATGGCACCTAACAAAAACAACATAGATTTGGGAGAAGGATATGGAAGCCCACTCTCAAAACTATCAGCCATCAAAATCCTATAAATAGCAGAGAAGCACTGACAACACTGCCCAGCATGACATAGTGTCTGATAGTGTTTTGTTCTATTGTATGCGGGCTTGCTATGAGTTGGACATTACTCAATGGCACCTGACAATAACAACAGTAGACGTAATACTGTACAATTTTGGAATTAAATTTCACCGTGGATTTACATAAAATTTTCACATGAATTTTTAAGATAAATTTCTCATTATATATAATTATACAATGTGCTGTATGGTAGGATAGTAGATTAAGAATACACACATAAACCAGGGGCAATGGTACATTCCTATAATCTCAGTAATGAAGAGGGTAGAGGCAGGAATATCAAAAGTTTAAGGCCATAAGCAGCCTGTGTAACTTAGCAAGACCCTGTCTCAAAATAAAAAGAATAATTAAAAATAGGCTGAGGATGCAGGCTAGTGGTAGAACACCTGCAAAGAGTAAAGTGTGTGTGAGGTGTTGTGTTCAACTCCTCAGTACTGAAAAAAAAAACAAAAGAAAAGAAAGAAGAAATACACACATGTATAACACACATACTCAACACACATATGCACATATACATTGCAAAATTCATTTATACACAGAACATATAACCTATTAAAAACATTAAACACTCAGAAATGTAAAAGTTTTCATATCTTTACTTTTTAATTTTAATATTTTTGCATTTGCTTGATGTATTAGGAAAAAAATGATCTTGATCGCATATCGTTTATACTTTCTTCCTTTCTGAAGTTTCTACAAATGTATTTGTTTTGCCATTAAATTTTAATACTAACAGTGCCCCACATATTGTTTTGGTCAGTTGAAATACTGCATTGATTCTGAAACTTAAAGTATAGAAGAAGCTCCCTCCTGAAACTTTTAGTCTACAGGAAGAAAAAGATAAGACATTCCTCAATTAATCATGGATATAAATTTGAAATTACAGTTGCATATAGCGCTAAAGTGGGAGAAAGACTTGGCAATCCACTCCCAAGGCAATCCGGAAACAGTGAGCCACTGAAAACCCTATGAGGGTCGCTATGAGTTGGATACCACTGGACAGTACCTAACAACAGCAACATGGTGCTAAAAATGCTATGAGTTGCTATGAGAGACATAAAAGAGGATACTAATTTTAGAGATTAAATTTAAACATATAAAAGAAATGATGAGGTAAAGATATAGTAAGACAATTGCAGGTAGAAGAAGGTGTATATGTAAAACAAGTCATACTGGCCTAGTGTAAAGGAAGTCAGAGGAAATCCTTCTTAGTATAAACAGGAAGCAAATTAGGGTCAAATTAACAAGAGACTTGGAGATCACATGGATTGCTTTTTGATTACATTTGAAAAGCATTTAATGAATAGCTTATAGGAAGACAAATAGATGTAACTGAATCATATCATCCAAAGAGATCTGTTGTATGTGTCCAATGCTCTGTGGAGAATGTTAACAGGAAGAATGGTCAGTCTCTCTCTACACTTGCATCTTACCTTGCCAATGAATGATTTAATCATTCTGCATCAGCTCTTCAGAGTTTACTGAACTGTGCTTAGCCACAGTGAAGGAAGTATTTTACCTAAGTTACCTTTGAAGAAGGAAATTTCACTGCAGTCAATTCAAATTTTGCTATAATGGGCTCTAGGCTGTGCTCTTTACAGTGGTCAATGTTATTTCAATTTGCAAGCAAGAATATTTGTATCTTAAAGAAAATAATATGATGTTTCTGAGAAGATACACACAAAACACATTCATAACATATAGGAGTACATATATGTATAAGATAGCATGAGAAAAACATAGTGTGAAAGAGGCCGAAATAGAATCCAAAAGAACAAATTGAATAATAGAAAATGAATAGAAAAATAGTATACTTAAAGTCACATCAATAATTCCATTACATTTAGTATTCTGCACACTTCAAGGAAAGAGCAGAACTTATCAGATGAGATTTAAATCCTTTATTTTATGCTATCTATAATTGCATAAGCTTCTGAAAGGTAAGTATTATCACTGAAAAAAATGATATTTCTTTATAGTTGAGTTCAAGACATTATGTAGTAGTAACAAATTTAAAATGCATGAAGCAAAACCTGACAGAACCAAAAGAAAAAATAATATCTACAATTACAGTTGGAATTTTAACATTTTGCTATTTAAAGTAAATAATAAATAGACAAAGAAGCAAAAAAATGAGCAATACTATAAGAAACTGAAATAATATTTAGAAAATGCTCTACCTTTAAATGTATAAGCTCTATGGTTTTCAAAAGTATATGAAATGTACACAAGTTTAGGCCATATGATAGGGCAGAAAAGGAAATACAAGAAGTTTTCAGAGATTGAAAACATACGAATTATGTTTTTTTCTAAAAACTGATTCAATTAAACAATAATAACAATATTGTTTGGAAGATGTAAATAAATAATATAGTTTTATAGGATAAAGAAGAAATTAGGTGACCAATAGGAAGACATTTAGAGTTTAAAATAAACTATAAGAAGAGGACAAAGCACATGAATTAGTCAATGAAAGTGGAAAAGAAATTATAAATTCTAATTTCACAAATAGCTATCTTGTTCCCCCCCGGGAGAATTCTATTTAATAGACATTTGAAGTTCACAATTTTCTCTTTTGATAATTTTCCTGAACTACATTGGAAATTGTGTGTGTGTGTGTGTGTTTGTGAAAATACATGTGTGCATTATACTACTGTAAGCAGTAATATATTAATATTACTGGTGTGTGATGAATATTGCTTCCATAAACATTAGTATATTAATATTACTGGTACCTGATGAATGGTCTATGTTTTCTTCTTATTCTTTTCTTCAAAGCTCTACTTTCTATGCTAAACATCCATTGATTTATTATTTGTTAATGTTATTAGGTGTCCTAGAGTTGGGTCTGATTCATAGTGACCCTATACAGAAGAGAGCAAAACACTCCCCAACACTGTGTCATGCCTGGCACTATGTCAGGGCTTCTCTGCTACTCCTAGGGTTTTCAATGGGTGATCATTTCAAGATTGCTTCAAGAGTGGATTGTCACATTTTTCTCAAATGTTGTATTAGTAGAAAAACTTAAATATAAACTAATAAAATATACATAGGATTCAAAGAATCCTAGCAAAATATTATCAAGTTTTTAATTAATTAATCCAGTATCCAGATTTTCTTTGCCATAATTTGAGGTAATTTTGTATCATAATATATTTATATTAAACTAAACTGATTAAAGAAACAGGTATGCTACCAGATGAAGAGAAAAAAATAATTGTAAAGGATGAAATCAGTAAACAATAGATAGCATTTGTGAAGATCCATTGGTCAGGATTTGAGCAGTTGATAGCTGACAGCAGTGTATGTTTTGCCACATTAGGTTCTATGTGTACACACACACGCACACACACACACACACGCACGCACACCATACTATGCAGAATAGAATTTGGGAAGATAAATCAAATAGCATTTACATTTCAATAATATTTTCAGACATTCAGGGACACTGCAGTTAATCCTCTACTGTCAATATTGCCAACATTTAATTCTTCATATCACAACCTATGTCTACATAAGAAATCCATCTTAAAAATTAGAACTTCCAACGAGGTTAATCCACTGAAACTCATCTATTAACAAATATTGTGTCCCTTAGCAATGCCACAGGAAACCTGCAAAATGTCACCCATTCTTGGTTTGAAGTTCATACTGCCTGGGTAAACATCCTGCTCCACCATCACTTTAGGTGTTCAAATCATGGTATCCTACATTTCGAACCTAAGGGCTATTAAAAAATAATTCATAAACTCTATCCATGTCATGTGTGTAGATTAGATTTATGGGTTTTGATATACTATGAAGGTGTGCTACAGATTTTGACACATAAGATTTAACTATGAACTCAAAGTGAGAGTGAGTGCTAATATCCAACCTTTGTAACATGATCTGATCATTAATAGTGTGCTTATAGAAATTTAATTAATAGATAAATGCCTTCATTTTCCTTTACAATAAAATGATACTTAATATTGGGTAATTGCAAAAGATCAGAAATTTATTTCCCATGTTTCTGGAGGCAGGGAAGTCCAAGATCAAGTCACTAGTTGGTTCAGTAATCTGATTTCAAGATGGCACTTTGTTCTTGCATGTTCCAGAGACAAAGAATGTTCTGTCCTCAAAAATTAGAAGAAGAGAGCAAATCTAGTCTAGCATTCCTTTTATATAGTTGCATTAATCCATTCTTAATAGTGGAGACTTCCATGACCTGAATACCCCTCATTTGGTGCCATATCCTATTCTGTTTTATGGTAGTTTCAGTTTCCAATTCATGGAGTTTGTGGGATACATTCAGAGCATAGAAGTGGGTTGTCTCTTAATGAACAAAGATTGCTACTTGATTATAATAACTTAGTTATGTTTTATGTTTCTCAATTTCATTCAGAATGACAGAGTTCAGGCATGATTTTTCTCACTTCAAAAAAATTCACTGTAATGGAATGGTTATCAATTCTGGAACTTTATGTAACAAATTATTTTTGAAATATGTTTGCTATAACAGATGACATTAAATTAGAATATGTTTTGCATCACAATAACACCCTTTCTCCTTACATATCTACTGTTACAGTCTTTGGTTGCGTCTTAACTTCTTAAAGAATTAATAATAAATCATTTGTCACATTAGTCATATTCAATTTTCTGAGTTTCTCCAAAGACTATCATGTCAATTTAAATGAAAGATCTCATCCACTTTTAAATGATACACAATAGAAGTTATAGAATGATAATTATTCATACTGCTATTGTCTTAAAGAGAATAGCTCTAAAAATCAAGCCAAAGGCATATACCTATGCTGCTATTATAATCAGTTTGACTTTTAGTCTTTTTTTTTGTTTTTTTTGCAGTACTAGGGGGCGGAACCCAAGGTCTTGCACATACTTTTCACAAAACACTACCAGTGAGCTGCACCCTCAGTTCCTGTTTCACTTTTTGTCTTGAGATACAGTCTCACTAACTGATGCAGGCTTCCTGTGGCCTCCTAGAACTTGAGATCCTCCTTCTTCTGCCTCCCAAGTTGCTGGAATTGCAAGGGTGAGCCACTGAGCCCAGCCAATACACTGATTTTGTATCCCTCTTAGGTCTTCATTCTATAATGCAAAGGAAGCTAGTTTAGAATCTGATATATAAATTGAAACCCAAGTTGGCATGGTTGTAACTTTAAAACTCTGTTAAAGGAGATTCTACATGTTTATTGAGCTATTTCATACTATTTTGCTAAAGTCATGAAGAAATCAATTATGTCACAGCTGCAATACTTGACCCTAAATGTGGAGATGACAACAAATAGCTTCTAACTAGCTACACAAGAAATACTTACCTAGTCCCACAAAAGTCTTAGTAAATAATGAAGGGTTAGCTGACAGATGTTGTAAGGCTTTCACACTATCTGTATTTAATAATAGTCCCATTTCACATAGTTTCAGTTACTTCCTTGAGCGCAGCTAAATTAATTACAGTGATTACATTGAATTCCTTATCTTGCACTAAAAATAAAAGCCTCATACAATTTGTAATAATGACCATTTGGGTCCAGAAAGATTAAATACAGCTTTAATCAATTTTCACTTATGTATGGTAATGTTTGCTAATTAAATACTTTTGAAGAGGGGGGATTTAGTTCAATGAGACAGCACTGGAGGAAGAAAAGCATAAGGGTTTATTATAAGTATAATATAATACCATACATTTGTCTATGCATTTTTTAAAATGCAGAATATATGACTAAAATAAGAATTTCTCCTTATTTTGCCATGTAGATAGCTACTATTGAAATCTAAGAATGACAATTTCTAAAGATTTGCTTGCTGTGTTCGCACGTTTTAAATGGTATTTTATTTATACGTTAGTGGAGTGCAGAGTCATAAGTCATTTGATATATCTACTATACAACTATTAAATCAGTTTTGCTTGGATTTCCATCACCTTAAATATTTTACAGAACAAAGTAAATGAAAGAAGAAAAAAGTTCACAGTATCACAGCCTGTATTTTGCATTTTCTCTCCCTCTTTACCCCTTTAAGATAGATTTAGCTCCCACATATAAGTGAGAACATGCAGTATTTCTCTTTTTGGGTCTGGGTGATTTCACATAAAATGATACTCTCCAGTTCCATCCATTTTGCTCCAAACGACATAATTTCTTCTTCTTTACTGCTTAATAGTATCCCATTGTGTACATATACCATAATTCTTTAATACAGTCCTCTGTTGACAAACATTTGGGTTGATTCCCAACCATGGTGATTGTGAAGAGTGCTGCATTAAATAAGAAAATGCAGGTGTCCTTGTGGTGTGATGACTTATTTTCTTTGGCATATTCCTAGAAGCAGGGTCATATGGAATTTCTATATTTAATTTTCTAAGGTAACTCCATATTGATTTGCAAAGTGTTTGAACAAATATGCAGTCCCATCAGTAGGGTAAAAGTATCCCTGTTTCTCCGAACCCTTGCCAGCATTAGTTTTCCTTGGTTTTGATAATCTTGACCATTTTTACTGGAGTGAGATGGAATCTCAGTGTAGTTTTGATTTTCATTAGCCTAATCACAAAGGATATTGAACATTTTTTCATGTGCTTATTGACCATTTGTATTTCTTTTTTCCAGAACTGTCTTTTCAGTTCTGTTGCCCACCAATATATTGGGTTATTTAGTACTTGATGTTTAATTTCTTGAGTTCTTTGTATATTCTATAAATTAGTCCTCTGTCAGATGAGTAGAAAGCAAAGACTTTCTCCCATTCTGTGGATTCTGCTTTTACTCTAATAATTGATTCCTTTGACGTAGAGAAGCTTTTTAATTTTATATAATCTCATTTGTCGATTCTTAGTACAGTTTCCTGGGCAATTGGAGCCTTATTAAGGAAGTTCTTGCCTAGATCTATGTGTTTGACTATGTTCTCTATCTTTTCTTCTAGTTGTTTTAAGGTTTCTGATTTTGTGTTGAGGTCTGTGATGCATTTTGAGCTGCTTCTCATACAGAGTGAGAGGTACAGGTCTACTCCTATTCTTCTACATGTAGAAGTCCTATTTTTCTAGTATCATTTGTTGAAAAGGCCATCATTTCTCCAATGTATGTCTCTAGTCCCTTTGTCAAAGATCAGGTGGCTGTAGTTGTGATGTTGTATCTCTGGGTCTTTAAGTCTGTTCCATTGATCTTCATTCCAGATTATGTGGCAGTACCAAGCTGTTTTTGTCACTATGGCTCTGTAGTATAGTTTGAAAATAGATATTGCAATACTCCCTGCACTGTGTTTGCTGCTTAAGATTGTTTTGGTTATTCATGGTCTTTGTCTTTCCATGTCCTTGTGTTTTCTATTTCTATGAAGTATATCATTGAAATTTTGAAGAAATTGCATTGAATTTATAAATCACTTTTGGTAATATAGCCATTTTCACAATATTAATTCGTCTGATCCATGAACAAGGGAGGTCCTTCCATCTTCTACTATAATCTGTGATTCCTTTCATCAGTGTTTTGAAGTATGCATTGTAGATATCTGTAGGGTCTTTGGTTAGATTAATTCCTAAATATTTAAATTTTTGGTGGGCTATTAAAAGTGGGATTATTGTTTGGATTTCCTTTTTTTCCTTTTTGCTCTTGATGTAAAGGACTATTAATTTTATATTCTGCTACTTTGCTGGAGGAACTAATTGGCTATGAGAGTTTTCTAGTGCAAGTTTTAAGGTCCTTTAGGTATGTTGTTGTTGTTGTTAGGTGCCATTGAATCGGTATCCGACTCATAGCGACCCTCATAGGGTTTTCAATGGCAGACTGTTTCGGGATTGCCTCAGGAGTGGATTGCCATGTCCTTCTCCCATTTTTGTGGTGTTGGGAATTGAACTTGGGACCTCAGAGACTGCAGCACAGTGCTCTACCAACTGAGCTAAATCCCAGCCCCCCTTTAGGTATAGGATCATGTTATCTGCAAATAGGGATAATTTGACCTCTTCTTCCCCAATTTGTATTCCTTTTATTTCTTCCTCTTGCTGATTGCTCTGACTAGGACTTTAATCACAATATTGAATAAGAGAGAAGAGAGTGGATACCCTTGGGTTGTTCCTGATCTTAGAGGGAATGCTTTCAATTTTTCCCTGTTTACTATGTTGTTGGCTATAGGTTTGTCACATAAGGCATTTATGCTATGTAAATGCACTTTGGATTAAATTGCTACATTAATTTTTCTACAAATTGTGAAACTGATTCTTATACATATTTTTGTACATGCTAAAATTAAATCAGATAAAAAATATGAATTTTCATACTTAAGACAGTTATATCATTGCAAAGTTGTATCACAGATGATTTTTCCTTCATCACATGTAAAATATATTATGCAAGGGATTACTACTGAGAACTAACACCACAGCTGCTCAAGAAGAATAATGTGCTTTTATCGAATTGATTTAAACAAGAGATATCATGTCAGCAATTTCAAGCATGTTAGTGCTAATAGATTCCTAATAGTAACAATAAGAATAGCATCAGACAAATAAGTTAACTACTGAAATTCTTCTTTTCTGCTCTTATCATAACTTATAAGGGTTGTTATTTAACAATTTGAATCATAGTTAAATTTTATAACAAAATATATATTATAGTATAATGAATTAACCTGTTTGGGCCACAGTGCACAAATAGGTAATCAAAAATATTTCTGGCTGTTTGTGTAAAGCTGTTTTCTTATTTGTTTGTCTTTGTTTTTAAGATGATATTAATGTTTAAATCAATTGATTTTGGTGAAGATTAGCCTCCATAATGAGGGTGGTTATATTCCAACTTCTTCAATGCCAAAATAGAGCAATGTTTGACCTTCTCAAACAAGAATTCTTCCACTATTGTACTTTTGCCCTCAAATTGCACTTCTACCCTGGCCCTCTAACAGAGAAAGAAAGACAAAGAGAGACAGACAATTTTATCTTTCTCAGTATGAATGTATAGGCATATATATATATATATATATATATATGTATGTATGTATGTATGTATAGTTGTTGTTGTTGTTGTTGTTGTTGTTAGGTGCCATCGAATCAGTATCCGACTCATAGCGACCCTCATAGGGTTTTCAATGGCTGTTTCGGTTTTGCCTTGGGAGTGGGTTGCCACATCCTTCTCCCATTTTGCAGTGCTGGGGACTGAACTCAGGACCTCAGAGACTGCAGCACAGTGCTGTACCTACTGAGCTAAATACCAGCCCATATATATGTGTGTGTGTGTGTGTGTGTGTGTGTGTGTGTATAGATATATAGATATATATCTATACACACATATACATATACATACATATATGTTGTTGTTGTTAGGTGCCGTTGAGTCGGTATCCGACTCTTCGTGACCCTCTGTACAACAGGGGAAACAGTATTGTCAGTGCTTCATTGTTGTTTGTAGGGTTTTCGATGGCAGATTGATTTTTGGGAGGGGGTTGCCAGGTCCTTCTCCCAAGCCTACAGCTTCTGGTGTTCCCACGTGGTCTCCCATCCAGGTACTAACCAGGCCCGACCCTGCTTAGATTCTGAGATCTGACGAGATCAGATGCCACAGGGCTATGGCTGCAGGCTACATATATGTACACACACACACACACACACACACACACACACATATCCTGTAGGTTGACACTCCCCCTCTGAAAAAATCCTTGAATAATACATGTATTCATAGATATATTTAGCTAGGAGATATGTTTGATTTTATAGTATAAATTTGAAGAGTGGTACGTATTTGAAATGCCAGGAATTAGTTTGAAATAGGGGTGACACACATTCCTGGTATATACACTCTTGTGATATTTTGATTTTTGTGAATACTCCACACAAGATATTGAAAAATTCCAAGTATATAGTTACCTTTCTTTCTAAGAAAATTGTTAAATTTTTGTGACAGTGAATTTTGTCAATTCTCATACTTGACTTTTGTAGCCATTTTTGCATCTAATATATTATTAGCAATTGTATAATTCATGATTTCTTGGTCAAACTTCTTGCCTCCTGTATCCATTTGGTGTTTGTTTTCTCTCTCAGAATCAAGGCTTCACTAAATCAGTCATGCTTGGCTTCATATTTTTCTTTTATTATCTTTCCTTCTCTTCCCCTCACATCACTTCCCTCTTCTTTACTTTTTTGCTTAGCCAATGGCCTATCCTTATTCATAATACAAAATCTTTGTTTCTACATTATTTTCTTCTCAATAAATCCATTTAGGTGTGCACAATTCTTGTCAACATTTTCAAATCAACTACACATAAATTAAATTAACTCACTTAAAATATTATTAAATTTAGTGGATCTTGATATAAAGTCTATACTTATATTAATGCATAATCCAGAATACGATCCAACTGATTTGCCTTCCATTGTCCCACTAATGAATGGGACAATGATAGCAAATTTTGATTGTCAACTTGATTGCACTGAGAGACAACTAGAAGATTAATAAAGAACACCTCTGTTTGTGTCCATGAGTCCATTTCCAGAGACAATGGACATGTGAGATAACAGCTAAAGATAGAAGATCAGCCCAGAATGTGGGTGGTACTATTTAAAGGATTGGGGCCCAGAAAGAAGAAAAGGAGAAGGAGGAAGACTTCTAGCACAGGCTTGCTCACTGTTTGCTCTCTGCTTCCTGGATGCCCTGAGTCAAGCAGCCACTATACCACAATACTACCATCATCATATTCTTCCTCATCTCAGTCTCAAGAAATAGATCCAGGCAAACTTAGACTCAAACCTCCAAAACCACAGGTCAAAATAAGTTTGTTCTCCTTGAAGTTATGTCTCTTAGGTATTTATCCTAGTGACAAAGTTGTGACTAACACAATGCTATTTTTATCTCCTTCTTTCTGTTTCCCACTTCATAGTTTAATTTCTGTAGAGTTTTTTACATTGCCATCCTTCATTTACTCAGATTGAATTTCCTTTATACTGCCCCACTTTGGTACCTACTTCTATTACACATGGAAAATGTTTTACTATAAATTTAGCATTTTTTAAAAAATTGCTTGACTCCCCCATATCATTTATGGATCAGTTGATCATTTTTCCTGCCAACTGTTAATTTTATCAAGATACCATACCTCCTATTATTGCTCTCTCAATCTCTGGCAAGTTTTTGCTGTCCTATCTTTCCCCTCAATACATATGGCAAACTCAAAGCTTAAATTTTGAAGTTTGTTTTATATTTATCTTGAGACTCAGCACTTCACATTATGTGCTTTTTTTGGTACTTAAACTAGTCTAACAACTTACATGTCCATGTACAGGCTAATGATTCATTTTCATTTCTCTTATAAAAACCTCTCTTCTAAGCTCTATGCCCAATTGTTTAGGTAATATCTACAGTTGGTATCACACTATACAGAATATCCAAAGCATGGAATGTCATGCAAAGTTGTCAGTTGAGTTCTTCCTTCAGAAATGTCTGTGAAACAAAAAACATCAACCTAATGCTCAAGTAAAAATCTATGAGTTATATTTGATTTTTTGTTTCTTCATTACCTATTCAAAATTAATTATTAAATCCAGCATTTTTATGTGCTTTTCATGTCCTCAGCTAGCACCCAGGTTTATATTCATGCTTGAGCCTCAAATTCTCACTCTTCTAATATGGTGGTCTTTCTTGTATCTTTTCTCCAAAAAGCTATCAGAGTATATCGTTAAATATAAATCTAAAAAGGTAATTCTGTAACTTAGAAATCATCCATGCCTCCCTATTTTCACTTGGCAAAATTTATAAAAGGTCCTAAAAGGCAGTATAAACTAATTGTCTTACATCATCTACATCATCATTATTTTGATATGAAAACTATACTGGTTCTTCCTCAACTTTTATCTGTTTCCTACCTCAGACTTTATCCCTTCATTAGTCATCATTTCCATCCTCACTGAAAGATTATTTTTTCATGACAGATTTCTCTACATTATGTTAGCTTCCTGTATTAAACACATCTACAACTCTATCCCCTTTCATTATTATACACTCAAAACATATGTAATTTCTGTAATTATTTTCTTCATTTAATGTAGCTCCACAACAGAGACAAAGTCATGGTCTTCTTCAAGGCCATACGTGAAAAAAGTAAAAGAAGAAATGCTATAGAAGGTATTCAAAATAATTTGTAAGAAAATCAAATACAGCATTCAAGTAAGAATGTTGTTGTTGTTGTTAGGTGCCATCGAGTCGGTCTCCAACTCATAGCGACCCTCATAGGGTTTTCAGTGGCTGACTGTTTCGGGATTGCCTTGGGAGGTCCTTCTCCCATTTTTGCGGTGCTGGGAATTGAACTCGGGTCCTCAGAGACTGCAGCACAGCGCTCTACCCACTGAGCTAAATCCCAGCCCCCAAGTAAGAATAAGAAGTTTTAATAAAATAGCTTTTTGAATGTTTTCCTTAGCTTTTATATATTATTTTATAAAGTGGTCCTAAGTTACTTATAGAAAAATAGTTATGTCCCAGAAATTTATTCATTTAAAGAACACACAAACAGAAGAAGCTAAAAAGTAATAACAATTCTGGGACGTGGTTAAAAATCTGTTTTAATTTGTGTAGTGCCAGAGGTTACCACCTTCTTCTGACCTAGTGTATATTTCAGAGTTTTTCCTCAAATAATTTCTAGAGCAGCCAATTGTCTTTAAATTAGAGTTACTTATTTCTGGGAAATAATTATATGATGACTGTGGTTTGAGGCTTAGAAAATCTTATTTTAGGCATATATTTTTATTATATTAACAAATGTAGTGTACATCTTTATAGGGTATAAAGAAATATTACAATTTTGGCATGGAATAAGGAATTAAGAAATAGAACTGACCAATTCATCCACCAGTTAAAACCTTTTAAATCTTCCATGAGGATAAAATTAGTAATCTACACTTCCAGTGATATTCAAATATAAAGAACCCAGCGATTAGCTATATTCCCTACAATGTGCAGCAGCACTCACAAAAAGGAAAGAGAGAAAGAATAAAAGAAAAAAGAGTCAAACCTACTCCTCCTATTTAACTGAAGTTTTATGCTATGTACTTTTATCATTCCCCTATTCCTCCACTCTTCATCATCTATTTATTCAGTGATTCATGGATCCTTTCCCTGAAGAAGAGAATATCATAATGTGAGAGGTCTGACTATATCTTACATGCCACTGAATCCTTACCACTTTGAATAGTGGTTGCTTAGTAGATTGTAAGCACTCAATAGTTATTTAAGTCAACTAATTTTTAATGCTAAGATCATTCATAGAAATAATATATGCTGTATATAATATGCAAGTTTTCTCAGGCAAAATAATCCAATTCACTTTTAGAAAAAGTTATTAAAATCTTACTTAAATTTTATTATTATGTTCCACTGGACCAAGACCAAATTGACCATCATTTTGGCTCCAGTAGATTGATTATGTAATGAAAACTGGGAAGACAATTTATTGAAAAACACCTAATCTGTAAGTCACACTAAACCAAATTAAATGCATTCTTAAAGCAATGAATTACCATCTGTTCACTTTTTCTAAGGGCCTGTTTTGAGATTAAGCCAATTTTAAAGGGAAAAATGATGTGATGCTAAAGATTTACAGACTGCGAATTAAGCAGTTTACATTCTATTGACTATTCAAAAGAATACAAAAAATTGCATGAATATATTAACATTTAACTCTATATTGTTGTTGTTGTTGTTAGGTGCCATCGAGTCGGTATCCAACTCATAGCGACCCTCATAGGGTTTTCAATGGCAGACTGTTTCGGGATTGCCTTGGGAGTGGATTGCCAGGTCCTTCTCCCATTTTTGCGGTGCTGGGAACTGAACTCGGGACCTCAGAGACTGCAGTGCAGTGCTCTACCCACTGAGCTAAATCCCAGCCCCTAACTCTATATAGTCTGTTCCTTTTAAAATTTCTTTTAACTAGTATCAGTACAAGCAACTGAATATGAATCAACACAGGATATCTTAATGTTTTAAAAGTATGTATTTTGAGTAGGCTTTCATACATAAATCATCATGATTACTTCAGTTTGATTTTGCTTTATCATTATTATTTCTATATTGATTTTAATATTATGTGTGAGTAAAATGTAAATTTATATATGAGAAGAAATTACATTTTACTTGACCATGAAAGTTCAAAAATTGATATAAAATTTCTTAGTTCTGTTTACCAATTAGCTAAGTCAAATTGACTAAAGACAGCCTAGTCTGAATATATTACTAGAATTATAATATTTCGTACTTAGTCTCCAGAGTATACATGAATGATATATCATGACAAAGTATATCCATGCTGTGTTAAATAAATACTGTCTGTTCACTATGAATATATTGATGCTTCTAGATATAATAACATTAGAATAATTATAAGTCAATTTCAGTTCAGGCCAGTTCCAAAGATATATTCTGTTGACTTCCTTGATTCTTGTACATAATTGGGAAGCTGTTCAAGTTTAGGAAAAGTAGCAAATATGGAACACACTATAGAATGATAATTCAAGAGCAGACATAAATCAGAGTCAGTGTTAATGTTTGGATTTATAAATCCTTGAGAAGAAAGATTTGGCAGAATATGCAAGACATGTATGTCTTGATCCTATTTCAAATAATGATATTTGTATACAAAGAATCAATATAATATTCCTGAATATCTTATTTAAAAAGATATTTATCAAATATCACAGTCAAATATCTTGGATTTTGCATTGCATCACTTTAACTTTTCATATGTCTTTGCTGAGATCCTCCCTCCCAGTGTCTGGCATTGTTCTCACATTTAGAATGGCTGAAGGACAAAATGGCCTCAAACATGTCAGATCAATGATATTGTAACTCAATTTGTTAATAGTGACTTTCAGTTTGTACTAGCCACACCTTACTGGTCTTTCAGATATTAAGATAATGAGTGTTTTAGATCATAATTGATATTTAAACTAGTGAAAATATTTATACTCTTCTCAATGTCACCAGTTGTGAAGGGCCAGACATAAATGAAAACATCTAGGTCTCTCCTATTTTTGTTGCAAATATTTACCCTAGTATTTGAGTTTTTCTTTTTTTCTTAATATTTTTGTCAGCCAGGAACGGAGGCACACACTGATAATTCCACTGACTAAGGATGCTGAGCCTGCAGCTGTAGCCCTGTGGCATCCGATCCCATCAGATCTCGGAAGCTAAGCAGGGTCGGGCCTGGTTAGTACCTGGATGGGAGACCACCTGGGAATACCAGAAGCTGTAGGCTTGGGAGAAGGACCTGGCAACCCCCTCCCAAAAATCAATCTGCCATTGAAAACCCTATGAACAGCAGAGAAGCACTAACAATAGTGTTTCCCCTGTTGTACAGAGGGTCGCTATGAGTCGGATACTGACTCGACCGCACCTAACAACAACAACAAGGATGCTGAGGCAAGAGTATTGCTAGTTTGATGACAGAGGCAACCTATGTAACTTAGCGAGACACTGTCTTAAAATAAAAATAATTAAAAATGGGTTGGGGTGCAGACCAGTAGTAGAGCACTTGCAAAGTGTGCACAAGGCCCTCAGTTCCTAAGTGCTGAAAAAGAAAAGAGTATAAGGGAAAAAAATTTCTCTTGCAAAGTAGAAATTTTTGTTAAGTCCAGTTTATAAATATGTTGTTGTTGTTAGGTGCCATTGAGTCAGTGTCCAACTCATAGCAACCCTATGAACAACAGACAAAATACTATTATATGTGTTTCTCTGCTATTTATAGGGTTTTCAATGGCTGTTTTGGGGAGTGGGTTGCCTGGTCCTCCTGCCAATCCTACAGCACATGGTGTCCCCAGGTGATCTCCCATACAAGTACTCAGCAGATCCAACCCTGCTTAGCTTCTGAGATACAATAGGATTGGATGCCGCAGTGGCAGGCTTGCAGGCGTATAAATATATTTGTGTGTATTATGGTTTTCACCAGTAAGTGTGGTTGTAAGATATCAGATTGAAGTATTTCCTTTCTTTTCCTAAACTCATTTTTTAAAATAATTACGAATGGATATTGATTAAGCTTTAACATATGGATTTTGGAAGGGTACAAGTAATTCATTCATAGCATCATTCTTCACTGATCATTTTGTTATTGATTTGTTTCTATGAACACCATTTCCATTTGACATATTATATTTTGTATATCTTTAATAAAACCTCTGATTATTCATGTTATAAACCCTTTAGCCATTTTAATCATAGATACTTAACATGCCTTGTCTGATATTTGTAGCATCTAGATCCTCTCTAATTCTGGTGTTTTAAATTTGTTCTCCATGTAATGTATGTGTGCATATCTGTATGTTTATCACATTTCATGTTTTTTGCTAGAAACTAAGCATGTCTCTTTGCTAGAACTTCAGTATGTATATGTGTGAGGAAGTTGAGTTAATGAAGTCAAGAGATATGGTGGATTAGGTGGTGTGGCTATGATTATCTTCCCTGAGTTTACCATTAACTAAAGTTTTCTCTTGGATTATCTTTTACCTTTTGTGGGTGCTGGGTTATTTAAGGAATTTTATAACATTTCTTTGTCTAGTGTCAGATTTTGACTTCTCTTAAGTGCCTAAGTCTCAGAGGTCTTTCTCCAACCTCTTACCCCTTCACTAATGGTAGATTATTTTACCTATGTTACTTGTGTACTTTAAAAAGTATATTATAGACTAAGTTGTGTCATTTCTAAAATCAATATGTTAATGTCTTAACTCTCAGAACCTCAGAATGTGACTATACTGGGAGAAGAGGTCCTTACAAGGTTCTACACTGAGTTCAATAGAGAAATGTTGCATGTTGGAACAAATTTCCCTTGTTTCTACAACTCTCTGGGATTTTATGCTGTCATGGTAACTCATGCTACCTTGTTATTGCTAGGTGCCATCAAGTTGGATCCGACTCATAGCACCCCTATGTACAACAGAACAAAACACTCCCTGATATTATTCAGTGCTTCTCTTTATAGAGTTTTCAATAGCTGATTGTTTTTGAGATTGTTTTGTGAGTGGGCTGCCATGTCCTTCTCCTTTTTTTTTGATGTGCTGGGGTTTGAACCCAGGGCTTCAGAGAATGCAAAGCAGCACACTGCTAATTGAACTAAACCCCAGCCCACATGATATCTTAACAGTTACTTAAAAGCTTTATCTGAAATTTTGTTAAACTATATCTGGTGCCAGGTAATCTTGAATTTGTTACTCATCTCTCCTTGGCGAAACCTTTGTTTTCTTAGGTTGAAAAATATTTGTACATTGCAATACTCACTTTCCTTTCTTTTTTCTTTTTTCTTTTCTTTCTTTTCTTTTTTCTTTTTTCTTTCCTTTTTTTCTTTTCTTTTCTTTTCTTTTCTTCTTTTCCTTCCTTCCTTCCTCCCACATTCCTCCCACTCTCCCTTCCTTCCTTCTTTCTTTTTCCTTTCTTGCCTTCTTGTTTCTTTCTTTTTTTGCTTTCTTTCTGTCTTTTATTTCCTTGGGTACTAGGGAGTTGAACCCAGAACCTTCTACTTACTTAGGTTCTTTACTACTGGGTTGCTCCCCAAGACCATTTTTTAAAATTATTATTACTTTGAGACAGGTTCTCACTAAGCTGCATAAGGTGCCTCTATCCTCGAGCTTCTGATACTCCTGCCTCAGCTTCTGGAGTTCTTCAGATTACAGATATGTGCCACCATGGCCAGTGGAATCTTAATTTTCTGATGATTTCAAGAACAAGTATGGCATTAGTTTGACATCTGTTCTTTTTATTTCCACTGGGGGAGAAATATACTCTCTTCAACTTTATCCTCAGGGAAAACCAGAAAATAAATAACACAGCTCTTTTCATTAGGGCCATCATTAACAATTGGAAACTAAATAAGTTTGAATAAATGGCAAAGTGGGCTTAGAATTTCTTAATATATACAAATCATAACGTAATATATATAAATCATTGCATACACTTCAGCAGAGTCCTGAAGAAAAAGCAAATTATGTATGTACCACATCGATTCTGCAAAATAATTTCTATATTGCTCATCATATTTGATATTTGAAGATTATCTCATATTGCTTCCCCAGGTAATTCAACATTTTGTATTTTTGCATCTATCAATTATCTTATCTATGAGAAGTTCTGGGTAATACCCAAGGATTCAGTCTAAGTATGGCATTTAGCTATTTGATTTGCTTTGTAATATAGCAAGTTTTCCATCTATTTTTAATATAAGGTTTTAAACTGGCACCCATCTTTCTAAGTTAATGAATTCCGAACAATTGCATTCATAATAAATCTACTCCCAAACATAAACTCATACTAAGTTTGATTTAAGCAGAATCAAGAAATACATTTTACTTTACCCATTTCTATTATAATCAACATTTCCAAATTAATTCTGCAAATGTCTAAGATACTCTTCAATCATACTCCTTGGTTTAGATAATCTCTCAATGTACACATCTGGTTTTATCAACTCCATTTTCTCAAATCAATTTTTCCATTTATTTATAGTAAAAAAGTCCTAAAATATCTGGGAAACAAGAGCATACTAAGAGATTTTAGACTGCTTTGGTTATAATTTACTCCCAGAATGCATGAGATGAATCAACAGTGTTCTTAACAAGAAAGTTGTTTAAAAAAGCATCAATCAGTGTAATGTAATTTATAATTGAAAAATTACCTCATCTATGCTTATTAACCTTATTCCACTATTTTAAAAATAGGACTATTTCAGAAGCAAAATGTAGTATATTTTAGGACTGTTTTCGTATGGGGTGGAAAAATTCTAGTGATGGAACTTTTGGTAAGAATTCATAGTTATGAATCTGAAAAAGAGCCAAAGTATTAAGATTGAATCTTACAGAATGTCCCTACAACTTCTGTATATGTCTCTCACAACCCTTTACTTTTCACCCAAGAAAGAATATAGGCATTGAATGGCTATGTTCCTGTTTTGACATGGTAACTTGAATGTATGGAATGAAGAATTATTCATTTTTTTTCCCAAATATATTGGCATTTTGACCTAGTCCCTTTTCCTTCCTTATGCTATTATTTTACAGGACACGAATCTGAGACCAGTACCAGATTTATATTCTGAATTAAAACCACATATGACTTATATTCCTGAAAATGTACATAATAAAAATAAAAAATTGCTTTCTGTACTTAGGTGGAAATACAGTTTTGAGAGTTTTAGTAATATTGCCCATTCTCTTCCTTTGTTAAGCTTTGATTTGTTTATGTTGCAATATTGATGTATCTGGGCTCTTACTCTTATAAAAAGCCTATGGTACTTTACTGATGCTGAGAGGAAAACTATCAGAAAAAGAAACAATTGAAGTGCTACTGTGTTTGGATTTTATTACTTCTTTGGGTATAGTCTTAATAAAATAGCTAAATAAAAAGTTGATACTAAAATTACAAATGTCAGTTTCCATGTTGAGCCAGTTTAAATGAAAGAGAAAAGAAAGAAGAAAAGAAAGAGGAAAGAAAGAGAAACAAAGAAAAAGAAGAAGAAAAGAAAAGAAAAAGAAAAGTGAAATGGACAAAACTTTGGCTCCCTTCGTGAACTTTACTTCTCTTATTAGAGGATATTACAATCTTTAACAATTTATTAGCTAATGATACAAAATTTGAATAAAAACAGTTTTAAAAATTGTCTTCAGGATATTTCTGGAAATGAGAATAAAAGGGAACAATTTTCCTCCAGATAAAAGTACAATTTATCATATGTCTTAATTCAATCTCTAGCAAAAGTTGTTGGGAGGTGCCATCAGGTCGGGTCTGACTCACAGGGACTCTCATATAGTTTTTGATGGCTGATTGTTTCAGGATTTCCTCCTGAGTTGATTGCCATGTCCTTGTCCTTCTCCTGTCTAGTAAAAGCAGGCATTTGAAAATGAAACCAGAGGATTTTATCTATATCTTCTTGCAATGTCTTAGGAATAGCTCTAGACTGGCAAATAAAATAGAAAAAAAATCTTCATCCTAAGAACTTAGACTACAGCAGCTACTTAGTAAATAGTGTAAGTGCTCACCTAATCACTGTGGCAATTTTTTAACCCCAATTCCATGTGATTGTTGTTATTTTTTTTTATTATCTATTTGGCCACCATATAGTTTATTCAAGTAAAAAATAATACATATTCATTTGGATCCCTGTGATTTCCTAAAATTATATTTATTAGTTTGAGTAAGATAGAATATTTTGCTTGAAAATTTACAGTACCAGACACTGTGATGAATGTTCTACAAATCTTCTAAACTTTATAGGGAACTTCTGTTTTCCATCAAAAGAGAAAGAATGAATATATAAGAAGAACGTAATGAAACTTCAACTAAGGGATCTATTTTCTAGTGGGCTAGATAAACTGGAAAATTCACTTCTTCCCAGGGAACAACTCCTCCTCCACCACCACCTCCTCCTCCTCCTCTTCTTCTTCTTCCTTTTTCCTTCTTCCTTTCTACTCTTCTTCTTCTTCTTCTCCTTCTTCTTCTTTCCTTTTTCTTTCCATTTCATACAGCCACTGTAGAAAGAGTTTAAGAGCTTAAGTATGTATGTATAAAGCCTGAGTATTCCTTATGTTTTTGGTGTTTAACCAATGTATACATTAAATAAGATATCAGCAGAGAAAAGCATATGGCAAAGCCTCTTCACAGCTGTTCATGACTGTAACAACAGTCAAAGCAGTCATCATTAATATTTGTTAATTCTTCCTATGCAGCATTCATAATGCTAAATATTTGACATATATTATTTTATTTAATCCTTACAAAATCCTTAAAACTACTATTAAAATCACAAACAGAGAAAATGAGGTTTAATTCTGTCAAAGACTCATATTCACTCAAACTTAAGTGTACATGAAAGGTACTCATGAGTTTACACATTGCCTAACCCAAGGCATCTAGAAGGACACCAGGTACAAATTCAATTTGAAGCTGAAGTTCCTAAAATAACTTAGAAACAAAGATTTTACCTGCAATAGAATGTTAATGGGTGTGGTAGTTTAAGACATGTCTACAAATCATTTGATATGCTCTTCAGAGTTAGAGCAAAATCCACCACATTCTAATCTCATGAGTTTGCTGAATTTAATGACTAGCTCCTGATGAAATTAATCTGGTATCTCTGTTTTTTTCTTTTTTTTTTTTCCTTCTGGTCCTGGTGATTGAGCCCAGTGCCTCATAAATGATAAGCGCATACTCTACCACTTAGCTACATTGCCAGGCTCTATGTGTTGTCTCTGGTTCTAAATAGTATTGGCAGGCCACATAGCCAAGAATGGAAGCTTCCTACTAATTGCCATGTGAATGAGCCATCTTGAAGGTTTCACATAATTACATCTCAGGTGACATACTCACTGCAACCCTATTAGATACTGACAGGAAGATACATCCAGGTAAACAAATCTTAAGTTACTACTGCAAAGAAACTAAGAAAATAAATGTTTCTTATATTAAGTTGCTATGTTTTTGAGCAATACAAACCAATAAAGAGCAGAAATGATTACTGAAGCCACTTCTTTAAAAATGAAATGGCAAGTGCAACAAGCTTTAAAAATAATAATGGCTAAACACTGAGCACTGTGGTATGTGCCTGTAATCCCAGCAAAAAGGGAAGTAGAGATAGGATGATAGCAAGTCTGAGACCAGAGGCAGCCTGAATAACTTAGCAAGACTGTCTCAAAATAAAAATAAACAATGGGACTGAGGATTGCAGCTCAAAGGTAGAACACTTGCAAGTGTGAAGGAGGCTCTGGGTTCAGCCCCCAGGATCACAAAAAATAAGTAAATGAATGAATAATAATGACCCAAATCTTCCTTTTAAGAGTTCTAGAGTTCATGGGGGCTGGGATTTAGCTCAGTGGGTAGAGCGCTGCACTGCAGTCTCTGAGATCCCAAGTTCAATTCCCAGCACCGCAAAAATGGGAGAAGGGCCTGGCAATCCACTCCCAAGGCAATCCCGAAACAGTCAGCCATTGAAAACCCTATGAGGGTCACTATGAGTCGGACACCGACTCGACGGCACCTAACAACAACAGAGTTCATGGTATAAAGAATGACAGATAAGATGAAAGACATGAACCAATTTAACAGGTTGCCTTTCAGAAAACATGTTAGGCAGAGCAAGAACACAGAAACAAGTATAATATTTAAATAAAAGCTGTTGTTGTTGTTGAGACCCCGTCTCAAATAAAAAATAAAAAAAGGGCCGGGAGTGGTAGAACACTTGTGTAGCATCTGCAAGGCCCAGGTTTCAAAACCCCAGGCAATGCAATAAATAAATAAATCATACTAGAATAAAGTAAATTTTTAAAAGTCATTTATGAAATCATCAGTGACATTTTCCAGTCATTTGTTACTATTTGTATACTTGCTTTAGAGGAAGAACAATGGAATTTTGAATAATGTGAAGGAAATTTTAGTCATAACATTGACTAGATGTGAGTCTATTTCCTCCCTAATGAAATGAAAATAGTTATAATTTTTCATTTTGCTACCATTATTAATCCAATTTACATGAAATGGTGAGTACAATATGATTTTCCATACAAAGATCACTTTTATTCCCCCCGGCTGTGAGGCCTTTGGGGTCATGGATGATGACAAAGTTGTTCCTAGCAATTGTCACAATGTGTGCCAAATAAGTAGCTTTAAATCTGTGTTGAATGGTTGATTAAAAAGCAAGCACTTGATTTCATTTTCTAAAGCCTTTCTTACAAGTGTGTAAATTCATACCTTTTTAGCTAACAATCTTAATGTAATCATTTTATAGAAATTACTGGCATAAATTTAACACTAAAAATTTTTAGGTGATATAGTTTATGTTTATAATTCTTTTCTCATTTATTTCCTTACAAAAATACTAACATTTATTCTGTCATGGTTAAAAAATGAAACAGATCAGTAAGAAACATGACTGCAAAATTAATATACTCAATGTTGTAGAACAGATGACAGTATAAATTGATGTAACTGCAGGCCAAGAAAGGAAGTGAATATCTACAGATTAGGATAAACCCATATGAAGACAACAATAAGTGTAAGGCTGGAAGAAGTTTCCCCAATGGGTACATGGGACATGGCATCAAGAACTCTAGAATTAAGCAATATTTGCAAACTTAAAAAGGCATTCATTTGTACTCAGCAAGAGGATCTGTCATGACTTAGAGGATAGCATACATCATAACTCAAAATATTTTAGAAATTCAAGGTAACCTTAAATCTATTCACTTTTATTGTTTAATGATGTTCACATTTTAAAGTATTCAAAGTTTTCAAATATTTTGAAAAAAATTAGAATCACTTTTTCCTAACTGAATTGTTTTATTGGCAAGATTTTAATGTCCATAATCAGTAGAATATTTAAAACAAAAGATAGTGTCTAAAAAGGCTTAATTTAATAAGTAAATATTTGTTTAACAATGTCTATATGTTAATAATTTTATATAGGCTTTTTCATAGATCCTTTCGCATCCTATATTTTCTGATATAAGTGATAATTGGTTTTGTAAAACCAAATCAATGAAGGACCCCAAACTTCAGAGACTTAACAAAATGTACATTAAAAATTCAGAAAATTCCAAATTTAAAACACATCCTAGATTCAGTGGGATATGACTTGATATTCTCATGAGGGTTTTGATTTTCCTTATGAAATTTAAATCTAGAGATTTATAAATTAATTGTCTTTATAAAAACAAAACATCAGTAAGCATATTGTCATCATATATCCTTTTCCTGGATGTAGTACAAATATTACTACCAGATTGTGGCAAATATTTCAGTCATATAAATTTAGTAAGCAGAGTGGGCAGAGAGAAATCTAACAGTATAAATGTTTACTTCAAGAGAAAAAGAAAATCATCCCAGAATAGAATTGCAAGTTATATTTTTGGTTAGCATCTCTTAGCAAAGTGCCAAAATAATAATTTATATCTCAAGATTTGCTAAAATTCACAAATAGATAGTTTTATTTCACTTGTAATTTTAAAAAGTAGATTCACAGTATTTGCTGTTCATACATACTCTTTAACTTCCTACAAGATATATTATTTTCTTAGAGAATGGTCATTCAAAGGTCAAATCATTTCAAGTATATCCTTTTTGGGTTTGAGAGGTCCTGGGGATTGAAACAAAGTATTTGCACATGCTAGGTAAATAGTCTTCCATTGAGCTATATCCCTAAACTCAAACCATCTCTAAATGCCCTCAAGTTAATTTATATGGTCATAACAGCCAAAATTAGAAATTACCCAAAGGCACATTGAAAGTTAGAAGTATTATATTCACTCAATAAAATTTACACAGCAATGAAAATTACAATACAAGAGTACTGGTAATGTTCTCTTCTTAACTGACTATAAGTGTGTTTAATAGGAGTCTTCAGGTTGCTAAAAATCATTGAAATACAACTTATTTTTGTAGAAAGTTCTCTTTGGGTATATTACATCTCTTCATGAATTGTGAGCAGAGACACTAGATTCCTTTTCAGAAATTCTCTTTTCTGAGATATTACTACAGAACTGTCCTTGGAAGATAGAGAAATGTTCCCCTGGGGCTAGGAGAAGAGCTGTTCCCTGAGTAGTAAAATAAAGATAATGGCTCTGTCCAGGGCAAAGTTTGAGTAGGTTAGGTTGCCACTGTTCTATGACACATTAATTTCTCCAAGCTCAGAATTCCTTGTGTTTAGTTCAAACCATTGCATGTGTCAATGCTATTGGGGCCTTGTTGCATGAGCCTAGAGAATTGAAACTCAGAAAACATGAGAAATGATAGCTCTTTAACTACTGTTATTGCTGTAATAAACCATCCTTTGTTTCTTTCTCAGGAGTCTTGTGGCTTCCAACAACACACGTGAAATTGGAGCTAGCTAACTTACTAGCTTGAAAATGCTATAAAATCTTAGACCCTATGCATCAGGCTTTTTTCCTCTTGTCTTCCACATGCTCCCACCATGATGTACTGTGCCACCACAGGCCCCAAACAACATGACTTATCTACCTTTAACTGACCCCTCTAAAACGATAAGCCTAAATAAACCTTTTAATCTTATAACTTAATTCTCTCAGGTATTTTATCACAGTACTGAAAGCTAACCCATAGATATGAATGATAAATATGTGGATTAGAATAAATTTCTACAAGGAGTGGGTTCCTTGATCTTTTGCACTCTTCTTTTCCATCTTGCTCCCTCCTATCTTCATGCTTTCACATTTTTTGACACTAAAATAATGGCTTTATATATGTAGTAAATGTAACGCAGTTTTGAATAAAATACAAACTACAGTTCTTGACACTTATGTGTACTTTTACATCTGTGTATGATTAACAGAAAGAATTTTATTAAACATGTAATTTTCAGAATCCTGATTTTTATTAATATAAAATTTTAGTTAAATTTTCATTTGAAATGTTGCCATGGGATATTTATAGCTTTGTGTCACATGTTACCAATTTAAGCAGTATGTTTTCCATTAAATTAGTAATATTTCAATGTTAGGTATAGATTTTAAAACATTATATCTTGTTTTCTTCTTTAACAAGTTTTCCCTCTCTTCCTTTTTCTTTGCTTCTTGCCCTTCTCTTTGCTTTCTAGCAACCTCTTCTGTTGGACCCTCCATCTTCTCTATATATCCAAGGCAGTTTTCCTGCTAAAAGCCTACTTAATGCTCCTTTTCTTTGGCTTCTCTACCTTCCATTGTGGAATAGAAACATCCTTATACCAAATTACCAAGGGAAAGTTGGTTTTTCCATTTTCCTTTCCAAGTTTACATGTTTCTCTAGGTGCATCAGTTTTCACTGTAATTCCTCCTTAAAGGTAGACTATCTTTAATAAGCTTATTCTATACTCTCAATTCTAAAAAAATAACCTTTATATCTTTATTTTGTTCATTATTTTGAAGGAGAAGCAAGAATGGATATAATTGTTAAGAATGAATGTACTGTTTCTGGTGAACTTTTTGTGGAAGACGTGTTGGAAAATGAGTCTGATAATACCCTCTTTGTGAAACTTTTAAGTTTTGGGGGTAATTAAATTTATATTGCCTGCAATCGTAGCTCTGTGGCATCCGATCCCATCAGATCTTGGAAGTTAAGCAGGGTCAGGCCTGGATGGGAGACCGCCAGGGAACACCAGGTGCTGTAGGCTTGGGAGACCGACCCAGAATCCACTCCCAAAAATCAATCTGCCATTGAAAACCCTATGAACAGCAGAGAAGCACGGACAATAGTGTTTTGCCTGTTGTACGCAGAGTCACTATGAGTTGCCTTGGACTGGATGGCAGCTAACAACAACAACAACAACAACAACAAACTTATATCACATTGCGTTATCAGTTTATTGTGAAATAACATACAGCTACTAATAATTCTTAGCATAGTGAACAGAGAAAGTGAAGAGAGCTTAATTTATATTTCCAAAATTATTTAATTGTTCTGTAGAATAATCTTAACTTGAATCTCATCAAATGCTCTGCCTTCATGATCATAAATTTATTTTTAAAAGGGAAAAAGAAATTTGATTTTCTATGTATGCAATGCACTTTGACATTAATTGGCAAACATTTCTATATGTGGTAAGTCCTTGTCATTTCAATGTGAATATTTTGTCATTTCTATTGTCTAAACAGGGAATTGAGCTGGAACTTAGCTCAGTGCTGCTCTGCAGTTTCTGAGGTCCCTGGTTTGATTACCAGCACTGCAAAAATGGGAGAAGGATGTGACAATCCACTCCCAAGGCAATCCTTAAGCAATCAGCCATTGAAACCCCTATGAGGGTTGCTATGAGTTGGACAGGACTGGAAGGAGCCTAACAATAACAACAATAAACAGGGAATTGGGAGATGGAGGTAACAACCCACTCTCAAAGGACAATTAGTCATTGAAAACCTTATGAATAGCAAAGAAGCACTAACAATAGTGTTTCATCTGTTGTACCTAGGGTCGCTATTAGTTGGACACCAACTTGAGGGCACCTAGCAACAAAAAACAGGGAATTGGGTAATTTTTTCATGAAAACTAAAGTTGTATCAGAAAAGAATCATTAACAATAAAACTCAGGAATTTAAAAATCCCACAACCAAATATGCTCAAAAATTTATATGTCCTCAGAGCTTTAAATCTGATAATGTGCAGTTTTCCGTAAAACAGTGTCAATGGCTAAGTTCCCTCTAATGAAATGATGTTTACATCAATAAGATACAAAGCCAAAAAGATAGCTTATAAAATAAGTTATCTATGGGGGATGAAAATATATTCTGTATGAAATATTTTGTACAAAACCCTGTAAGATTCCTTTCCAGCTATACAACCAGGTTGGATTTCATAGCTAGAGTGTTTTCCTGGAATGTTTGTGTTGCCTTTTCTCTTTGATAGTATGGAAGAGAAGGGATGAGGATATTGAGACTGATTTGTTCACCACTCTAGGGACACAGGATTGTGAGCTGCTCAGTAGGTTTTTCAAAATAAATAACATGCATTTTTTGAAATGTAAGTAAAATAGCTTACAATATAAAGGAAAGATTGTACATGGTGATGTTTTTCATGGTTATTAAGTAGGTGTCCTTACTCCTGAATGCTCAAATTAAATAATTTGGGATAGTAGATAGACTTTGTTTCCCTCCTACTACTATATTCATAATTATGGTATACTTCGATTGAATTGTCAACATCCTTTGGTTTAGCAAATTATGCTGTGGATTTAACAAGATTGTGATAATATGATTGCTTCAAAACTGCTTTTCACTAAATCATATTAAGAAGTATCCCCTAATAGGAATGTACTTTTGCATAAAATAATTAAAATATATTGAATGAGAATCCAAATTTCAGCTAAAAACATATAGATAAAGATGGTCCATATATATGCAAAGAACCAGTTTATCAACCTATCTGTTATATCTCGCACAGTAATAGATTCTTGCAAAAGAAATTCTACTAAAGCATTCTAAATGAAAAATAATCAAATTTCATGAACTATTTATATATTTCCCTAAAAAATTAAACTATGACTTTTTGAAATAATTTATTCTCTAGTATTTTTTCTAATGAGTAAAAAGTTATTATAGTAACCATGAGCTCACATTTATAGTACTAAATCTTGACCAAAATATTGGCTACAATATGTGACCAGAAATATTTCTGTAGTGAAGGGCAATCATAATTTGATGATGTCCACAGCACCAAAACTTGTTCATAATGATTGAAAGAAGTGGATATTAAAACTAAATTAAATGGTAATAGCTGGTATAGGTTTTCATCAATAATCCAGATGTCCATGGAGTTTCAGCCATTGATTTAAAAATATGGCTAGTGGTTTCCTTCTTGTGTGATTCTGGCTCCCAAACCTCCTGGATTCTCATGTTTCATATGAGTTTGGGCATCATACCTTTTCCTATAAACATTGGTTCTAGATATTCTGGTGTTTTTTTCAAACAAAAAATGCAGGAATGTTAATATGTAATGGGAATCATATGTGATCATGGGTAATACATTGATTTTTCTCCTTCCTCTTTTTGTCATATATTCATGCAATTGCATCCTATATTTTTTGCTTTCCCTCTCCCCCTGGAGGGGGAACAATATATATTCCATTTTTTGAAAGCTATGAATTAATAACAGGAACACTTTGGGCAACTGTTAAGAGGAGAAATTTTATTTTAAATTCTTACCACTTTTACTCTTTGAGTTTGAAAAAAAGTATCATAATTTTATTAATGAAATTTAACAAAAATAAGTCAAAGATGTCTATGATTTTACATGCTTCAGTGAAGTGAGATTAATACTAAGCTTGTTCTAGTTAAGTGGCAAATTGAAGGTAATATGTTGCACTTAGATAAAAATGTATAACCTGTTGTGTTGTTGTTGTTAGGTGCTGTCAAGTCGAGTACGACTCATAGTGACCTTATGTACAGTAGATCCAAACACTTGCCCATTCTGTGCCAGGCAAACGGTCTTATTTATGTTTAAGCCCATTGTTGCAGTCACTGTGTCAATCCATCTGGTGGAGGGTTTTCCTCTTTTGCATTGACCTGCCACTCTCCCAAACATGATGTCCTTCTCCAAGGATCGATTGCTCCTGATTACATGTTCGAAATATGTAAGACGCAGTTTGGCCACTCTTGCTTCCAAGGAGCACCCTGGTTGCACTTCTTCTAGGACAGATTTGTTGGTTCTTTTGGCAGTCCATGGTATATACAATAGACATCTCCAGCACCACAATTCAAAAGTATCAATTCTTTTTCTGTCTCTCTTGTTCAATGTCCAGCTTTCACAACCATATGATGCCACTAAAAATACAATGGCATGAGTCAGAGGCACCTTCATCTTCAATGTGACATCTTTGCTTTTCAATATTCTAAAGAGATCTTTTGCCACAGCTTTTCCTAGAGCAATGCTTCTTTTGATTTCTTGACTGCTGCTTCCATGGGTGTTGATTATAGAGCCAAGCAAAGCAAAATCTTGGACAACCTCAACCTTCTCTCCATTTATTGTGAAGTAGTGTGCTGACCCAGTAGTAAGGATTTTTGTTTTGTTGATGTTTAGTTGTAACCCATATTGAAGGCTATGATCTTTGACCTTCATCAGTAAATGTTTTAAATCCTCTTCACTTTCAACAAGCAGAGTTCTGTCATCTGCATAACACAGGTTGTTAATGAGACTTCCTCCAATCTTGATGCCACATCCTTCCTCATAAAGTCCAGCTTCTCAGATTATTTGCTCAGCATATAAATTGAAGAGATAGGGTGAAGGTATGCAGCCCTGACACACACCTTTCTCAACTTTAAACCACTCAGTGTTTCCTTGTTCTATTCGAACAACTGCCTCCTGGTTCATGTACAGATTACTCATGAGCACAATTAGGTGTTCTGGTATTCCCATTTTCCAAAGTGTTATCCATAATATGTTATGATCCACACAATCAAATACTTTTGCATAGTCAATAAAACCTAGACAGACATCTTTCTGATATCTCTGCTTTCAGCTAATATCCACATGACATCAGCAAAGATGTCCCTGGTTCCCCACCCTCTTCTGAATCACGCTTGATTTTCCAGTAATTTCCTGTCTATATACTGCTGAAGTCACTTCTGAATCATCTTTAGTCGAATTTTGCTGGTATGTGATGTTGATGATATTGTCCAATAGTTTGCACATTCAGTTGGATCCCCTTTTTTGGCAACAGGCACAAATATGGATCTCTTCCAGTCAGTTGGCCAAGTAGCAGTTTTCCAAATCTGTTGGCATAAACATGTTAACACCTCCAGTGCTGCATCTGTTTGTTGAAACATCTCTATTGGTATCCTATCAATTCCTCGGGCCTTGTGTTTCACCAGTTCTTTCAAGGTAGCTTCCACTTTGTCCTTCAACACCATTGGTTCCTCTTCATATGCAACCTTTTGGAAAAGTTGGTCATCTACCAATTCTTTCTTGTATAATGACTCTGTGTATTCTTCACATCTTCTTTTGATGTTTCCTGCATCATTTAATATTTTCCCTGTAGAATCTTTCACTACTGCCACTGGAGGCTTGAATTTTTTCTTCATTTCCTTAAGTTTGAGAAACACAGAGTACATTCTGCCCTTTTGATTTTCTGCCTCCAGCTCCTTGCACATGTTATTATAATATTTGTTCTTGTCTTCTCGAGCTGCCTTCTGAAATCTTCTGTTTACTTCCTTGACTTCCTCATGTCTTCCTTTTGCTTTGGCTGCTGGACATTTGAGGGCAAGGTCCAGTGTCTCTTTTGACATGTAATTTGGTCTTTTCTTTTTTCCTTTTCTTTTTAAGAACTTTTTGCTTCCTTCTTAAATGCTATCTTTATGTCATGCCACAACTCTTCTGGTCTCCTATCATTTGTGTCTAATGCATTAAACCTATTTTTGAGGTGGTCTCTGAACTCAGGTGGGATATTCTCAAGGTGATACCATGGCTCTCGTATACTTGTTCTAATTTTCTTCAGCTTCAGTTTGAACTTGCATATGAGAAGTTGGTGGTCTGATCCACAGTCAGCACCTGGTCTTGTTCTGACATTTTTTACCGAGCTTTTCCATCATCTCTTTCCACATATGTAGTCAATTTGATTCCTGTATGTTCCATCTGGTGAAGTCCATGTGTATAGTCTCCGTTTATGATGTTGAAAAAATGTATTTGCAATGAAAAGGTCATTGGTCTGAAAAAATTCTATCATGCGATCTCCAGCTTTGTTTCTGTCACCAAGATCATATTTTCCAACTACTGAGCCTTCTTCTTTGTTTCCAACCTTTGCATTCCAGTCACCAGTGATTATCAGTATGTCTTGATTGCATGTTTGATCTATTTCAGATTGCAGAAGCTGATAAAAGTCTTCCCTTTCTTCATTTGTGGCCTTGGTGGTGGGTGCATAAATTTGAATAATAGTCATATTAAGTGGCCTTCCTTGTTTGTGTATGGATATTGTTCTACAACTGACAACATTGTATTTCATGACAGATCTTGAAATGTCTTTTTTGATGATGAAGGCAACCCCCTTTCTCTTTACTTTATCATTCCTAGCATAGTAGACCGTATGATTGTCTGACTCAAAATGGCCTAGGCTGGTCCATTTTAGCTCCCTGATGCCTAGAGTATCAATGTTTATGCGCCCATTTCTCTCTCAACAATTTCTAATTTTCCTAGATTCATACTACGTATATTCCATGTTCCAGTTATTAATGGATGTTTACAGTTATTTCTCCTTATTTTGAGTCTTGCCACATCAGCAAGTTGAGCACCCTGGGGCTTTACTCCATTTCCATCATCACAGTAGACTCTACTTGGAGGAGGCAACTCTTCCCCAGTAGTCTTTTGAGTGCCTTCCACCCTCGGGGCCTCATTTTCTGGCACTGTATCTGACAGTGTCTCTTTGCTATCCATAGGGTTTTCAAAGGCTAGTTGTTTCAGGAATGGCTCGCCAGGTCCTACTCCCTAGTCTGTCTTAGTCTGGAAGGTCAGCTGAAAACCTGTCCACCATGGTTAACCTTGCTCATGTCCAAGGTTACAGTGGCAGAGCTCTCAGCTTCATTACAACACACAAGCCCCCACAGTGGGGCAAACTGACAGACTTGTGGGGGATGTATAACCTAGGTGTAACTAACTAGTGATATTTTAGAAAGGACACACTTCAGAAGCATTGCTTCCCTGCCTTAAGTTAGCCATATTCTATCAATATATGAAGCTTGCCCTTGAGAAATATCAGAAATGTTTTGAACACTAAAATAGTAGCATATTAATCAGTAATTTGTCTTGACACTGGCTTTCTGGAATTCCTATTTTCTTCTGTTAATGTTAATACTGTACAGTCTACAAAACATGCCATCTGTTTTGATTGAACTTCCCATGAAAGAGGAAATAGTGCAAGAAAGGCCTACCAGTGTAATGAACACATTCAGACACTGTGCCTGCTCTCTAATGATTATTTTTGAATACATATTTGTGTATATGACAAAATTCAGATGTATATTTGCTGTAATTGTAACATTTGATGAGGTAAGGAGATAACCACAGAAAATCTAGCATTTATTCGATAACAAAGCGAAAACGTTTTAAAAAAGAAGGGGCATGAAAGAACATTTATTTTAGAACAAGAGCTACAATGTGGAGTGCGAATTGGAGTGAGTTAGGAGATAAATAGGAAAGTCAACATCAAAGTAAGCTAAGCAAATTTTGTCTTTATTATTTTCCCTTGTTTTTGTTTTTTAACATTTCCTCATCAGTCATCATGAAAGAAAACTTCAAAGGTAGTCCTTTTATTGCTTCTTCACATTACTACAAAATATCTGGAGCCCTTATTGCACACCGTATTTACATAGCAATCTAGATATAGAGAAAGAAGTGCATGAAAAATTCAATAACAGATAATAGATAATAAAAGATAAGAAAACAATAAATGATACAGGACAAGATATAGTTAATGCTGAAATGGAGGACTGACTGTAGTTCATTCCGTTGACTAGTTGTTGTTGTTGTTAGGTGCCGTCCAGTCGGTATCTGACTCATAGCAACCCTCATAGGGTTTTCAATGGCTGATGGTGGGAGTGGATTGCCAGGTCCTTCTCCCATTTTCCCAGTGCTGGGAATTGAACTCAGGACCTCAGAGACTGCATTGCAGCTCTCTACCAACTGATCTAAATCCCAGCCCTGTTGAGTAGTATAAGAGGAGAAAATAAGGTAAAGACTGAATTAGAAGAATATTTGTATAGGAGACACAACCATTAGAATGTTGTAGTCAAGAATTGATGTATGTAACCGTAAACAGCCCATTTTTCTTCAAAATCTCTTTAGCTTAATAATTCATGTGAAAGAATAGCAAATATAAACTTTCAGTTTTGGTTGGATTCATGATGGATATGGACTACACTAGAAGCTTCCCAAAGCTGCTGTGTTAATTTTGTTGAAGTGACCTATTAGCAAGTTTCAGTAAACATTAGTGTTATCATGGCCAGCCATGTGTTAGTAGACAATGCAAACCTCATTTCTTAGATCATTTTCACAAAGAAAAATAAGAAGAATAAACTTCCTTCATTGCAAAGCTTTTCATGATATAGTCATGGTGCAGTGTCTTTTGGTAGCTTTGCACAAGTTGGCATGCATTCTTCCATGGCAGAGATATTCAGGATGTGCACTCACCAAGTATATTCTTCCTTACTAGCAGAAGCAAGTGCGAATGGGATTCAACAAGGATACCATTTAAAAAAAAAATTAGTAATATTGGCAACGTGTATTAATAGGACAACAAAATTATAAACATGTGTTTCCACTAGTACCTTCTCTCTGAACATGACCTACACTGTAAAGTATATTTTAAAATTTACTTTATTTGAAATTTTCTTGGGTTCTATTATTAGAAAAGATTTGGCAGTATACATGTTATATTGTTATTCCATTTTAGTAAATAATTAGGGTATTTTTATTCGTTTTCATCCAAGTCAGTCAGAGCCCATAAAGGGATAACTGTATGTGAAGTGCAATACTTTTCCTCTACTGGTATCTTAGAAATACCTGGATTGAGTCTTCAGTGTGAATAACAGTAAGATCACCAAATCTTATCTGTATTATGGAGAATATTTAATTTAAACCATTTTTTTCCCAAATGAATGTTTACACTAAATAGTAAACACCTTAGAAAAGATTCTTTAATGGAAATCCTACCATGTATTAGACTAAGACAACTCCACAAATCAAAGCTCAGATAAAAATAAAGTGGTTTAATGCTCATGCTGTGTTTGGTCCATTCCTTGTAAAAAAAAAAATAACTAGAGCAAAATTCAGTAATATTTAGACTTCTGTTAATTAAATAAATTTGCAGGTTTGAATTTTTAGTTGTGAGTCATATGAAAATCAGCAAAGAAATCATATATACAGCTAATTAATTACCACTGTTTATAATTAGCCAACCCCCTATGTTTACATTTATTGAACTAGGAGAAAAATACCTCTTACTGTGCAATTTGCTAGAAAATCCATGTAGTGAATTAATAGTACTATGTGTAGATTAACTTCTAATTGTATGGTTTATTTCAGACTTAAACCATTTTTATAAAGCAGAAGTCAGTGGGTAGCCACAGTTGGTAAAGGGAGAAAGCATTTGCTACTACAGAGAGCTTGTGCATGAACTGCTTGAGCTGACTTAAAATGAAGAAATTTCTACCACAAATGTAGCAGCCACTGGAAAGACCTAAGTATGTTCTTGGTTTAAAGTTATACTGATTTTGACATAAACATCTCAGGTCTTTTTTATCCCTTTCCCCTTGGATGTCATTTCTGTGAAATTTGAAGCTCTTAAAATCAAGAATTGAAGTCTTGAGAGTATCTGGGGAAGTAAAAATGTGTAAAAATATTGAGTGCCAGGTTTATCACTAATAATTTATTCTCTTAACACTCTTGCAAAGTACACTACCACTGTTATTTCCATTTTGAAGGTTAAAAAATCTATAAACCTATTGACACTTTTAAACTTCTAAGCAAGTAATATTTCAACCAAACTAAAACCCCATGAAAATTTTGTGTGAAGTTTAACAACTCACTCTCTTTTGCCCTTCTTCCTTCCTCAAAATCCCTATCCATTCCTCCTCAAAGGACAAGTAAAGAAATATGGTCAAAATGGCATGAAGAGAAAAATCAATTCATTCTTAGGAACTTCTAAGAAAAAAATATTTTAGTGAGTTAATTCACTACTAACTTCATTCAATTTTATTATTTTTAGTGAATACATCTTCATATGTTTAAAAAATAAAAACATAAAACAGCAGCTTTTCTCATACCATTTCCCAATGTAATTCATATTCCTCCAAGGAAAACACTCTTAAAACTTGCTTAATTTTTGTTTAATCCACTTGTTTTTAAATTTATGCTTTTAAGTAGCATGACATATGCAATATTTGTGTTTAAGTTTTTGACATAACAGATTGAATTATCTCTAATGAAAGATTGAAGTTTAACTAATTCACACTATACTTCTGCAATAAATATTCTGCAGTTGTCAAGAAAGCAGCATGTGTTGACTATCACAAAGAACAGCAGTATAAGAATATTGACCTATTATGTGATTTGCAGCTTTAGGGGTTGCTAACAAATACATGATTTATAGAAGCATTACATGAATCAACCACTCTGCTCTCATTACTATGTGACAGAGAAAGACCAGCTTCAACAGTGATCACTCTCCAACGTATCCTCACATTCCATTCCTTCATTTCTTTCAGACATAAACTCAAATGCCCATTAATCTGGAAGATGTTTTGGAGAAATTTATGTATACTTTAATTCTCTTATTCATTCTCTTTTTTCTCTTATTTACCTAAACAATCACTTACTTTCATCAAATATTACATTTTACTTTCTTATTTTTAGTTTTCCCTCATGAAAATATAAAATATATAGTGAGAAGGATTTTGTTAAATGTCATTGATATATGCTCATAATAGAAGATAACAAGGATCTAGTATCTGTAAAAGAAAAATAGAAATACTTCAAATCACAAACCTAACTTTAACCCTGAATGCACTAGAAAAAGAAAACAAAAAACAAAAAACAAAAAACAAACCACCAAAATCCAACCACACAAATAAAATACCAAGCCCAAAGTTAGGAGAAGGAGTTAGTGAATATTAGAGTAGAAATACATAAAGCAGAGACTAAAAATATGGTAGAAAAGATCAACAAAACTTATAGTTGGTTGAAAACATTAATACAAAGCTAGGTAGTGTGGCACATGTCCATAATCTCAGAGACTCGAGAGGATGAAGCAAGAGAACCATGAATTTGAGGACAGAGGCAACCTTTGCAACTCAGTAAGATCCTGTCTCAAAATTTAAAAAAAGAGAAAAGGGCTCAGCTCAGTAGTAGATCACTTGTCTAACAGTCTTAAGTCCCTGAGTTAAACCTCACAGTAATAAAACCAAAAAACAAACAAACAAACAAAAACTGCATCAATAAAATGGACAAGTTCTTAGCTAGACTGAAAAAAAGATAGAAACACAAATAATTTTAAAAATAAATAAATGAGATAGACAACATAATTGAAGTCACAAAAGTACAAATGTTTCAAGAGTCTGTTATAAAAACTACCCTGATAAATTGAATAACCTAAAAGAAATTCATAAATTCTTAGAAATTTGCAATTTATGGGGCTAAATAATTAAGAGATAAATATCTGAACATCATTATACCTGACAAAATAATTAAATTGATAATTAAAATCTTTTCAAAAATAAAAGCACAGGACCAGTTAGTTTACTTGCAAATATTTCAAGAATTATTAACAGTGCTTCTGTAAATCTTCTGAGAAATGAAGAGAAGGGAACTCTTTCAAACTCATTTTTAGGCTATTAATATACTGAAGCCAAAATAAGACTATGAAACCACAAGGAAAGTAAACTACAAATACTTTGGATAAATATTGATGCAAATATTCTCAAGTTGTTGTTAGGTGCTGTTGGGTCAGGTCAACTCATTGTGACCTTATGCACAATAGAATGAAGCACTCCCCAACACTGTGCCATACACAGGATCATTTTTAGATTTAAGCCCATTTTTTCAGACAATGTGTCAGTCCTTCTAGCTGAGGGTCTTCCTTTTTTTGTTGTTGTTGACCTGCCACTCTCCCAACCTCATGTCCTTCTCCAGGGATTGGTCCCTCCTGACACATCAAAAGTACATGAGATATAGTCTAGCCATTCTTGCTCCCAAGGAGCACTCTGGTTGCCCTTCTTCTAAGATGGATCTGTTGGTTCTTTTTGCAGTCCATTGTATATTCAATGTCTGCCTTCAGCATCAAAATTTAAAAGCATCAATTCTTCCTCTCTGTCCTTTACTCACTGTCCAGCTTTCACAAGCACATGATGTGACTGAAAATACCATGGCATAAGTCATGTGCACCTTCGTCTTCAATATGACTATCAATTCAAATTCAACAATACATTAAAAGTATACACCATGAAGGAAGCATGTTGGCACATGTTTGTAATCCCAGCACATGGAAAACAGATTTTGATGATGAATTTAAACCTAGCCTGTGCTAAATATTAAGACATTACCTGAAAAAATAGAAATGATACAACATTACTATTGTTGTTGCTATATGATGTCAAGATGGATAAAACTCATATCAGCACAAGGTAGTAGAGGACAAAACATTACTTGACACTGTGCTATGTACCTGTTCTTTTTATATGTCAACTCATTGTTGCAAATACTGTGTTTCTTCTTATTTTGAGACATTCCACATCAGCAAATGGAGGTCCAGGTGCTTTACACCATTCCCATAATTAAAGTGTACTCTACTTTAAGGGGGCAACTCTTCTGAAGTCACCTTTGAGTGACTTTCAGCACAAGGGACTCATTGTCTGTCACTACATTTGACTATACTTCTCTGTTATTCATAGAGATTTCAAAATGGCTAACTATTCCAGGAGTAGACTGCTGTGTCCTTCTCCCTTGTATGACTTATTCTGGAAGCTCAACTGAAACCTGCCCACCATGGGCCGTCCTGGTTGTATCTGAAATATCTGTGGCATAGCTTTCACCATTATACCAACACACAAGTCCTCACAGCACTACAAGCTGACAGACACATAGGATTTAATTCTGGAAATCAAAGTTGTTTTCACATATGAAAATTGATCAAGATAGCCCAGCACCATCACAGAATAAAGGCCAAAACCATATGACAATCTCAATTGATGCGGAAAGAACATATAAGAAAATCCAACACATTTTGTGTTTAAAAACTCTCAACAACGTGGGAATAAAATAAATACAAAAAAGACCATATGTTAAAAAAAATACCCCACAACTAACACCATATTCAATTCTGAAAAACCTGAAAGTGTTCTCTCTAAAATTGGAAAACAAATCAAAGATGCACTATCTTATCACACCTATTTGACAAACTACTGGGAGTCCCATCCACAGAAATTAGAAAAAAAGAGTAAAAAAAATAAAAAGTAAAAACCAAAAAGAGTAAAACACCTAAAAGTAGGGAAAGGAAAGAAGGAAGGAAGGAAAGAAGGAAGGAAGGAAGGACCTGAATAGATTGAAACTAGAGATAGAAATAATAGTATATGTGAATGGACTGCAACAGAAGGTAGAATAATTATGCTTATATAAGACAAAATATACTTTTGGTTGGGCACCATGACATATACCTGTAATCCTAGGACTTCGGAGGCTGAGGGAAGGCAATCATAAGTTCAAAGCCAGAGGACTGAACAACTTAGAGAACGCTATCTCAAAATAAAAAAATAAAAATAAGCAAGCCAACAAACAAATTTCAAAAAGATTAAGGATATTTTAAATCAAAAATAGTACAAAGAATACAATTATCCAAGATCATTCTATAATGATAAAGAATCAGTTCAGCATGAAGAAACAATAGGGTAAATATATAATGCATTCAATATGAGAGGACCTAAATGAACACAACAAATTAAGGGACCTAAAGGGAAGAAGAAGTTATAATACAGCCCAAAAGACTAGAGAACTTTCTCACTACACTTAGAAGAATGGATATATCACTGCAATGAAAAATTAACAAGTAAATCAGAGGGTAAGACAGAATCCTAGAAGAAATTATCCTAACAGACATCCATAGAACATTCCATGCAAGAGTTGAAGAATGGACATTTTTTTCAACAGCACATGAAATATTCTCCAGGATAGGTCATATAATGGGACACAAAATAAGTTTCAACACTTAAAAAAATTGCAACCATATCAAGCACTTGTTATGGTCACAGAGCAATAAAACTAGAAATGAAGAAAAACATATAAATATATGGAAACTTAGAAATATAAATATAAACAACCAATAGATGAGGGACAAAATTAAGAAGGAGATTTTTAAAAACATTGATACAAATGAACATAAAACATAAAATGCCAACCCAAACTTATAGTATATATCAAAAGTAGTATGAAAAAGAGTTTATAGCAATCAATGCCATCAAAAAAAAAATCTCAAATAAAAATCTAATTTTGTACCTTTAAAAACTAGAAAAGCAAGAGTGAAGCAAACCAGAAATAGTAAAAAATAAATAATAATGATAAAAGCATAAATAAATAAAAATAACTATAAAAACAATGAAAACAATAGAGAATATCAACAAAGAGAAGATTTGGTTTTCCAAAAAGAAAATTGTCAAGCTCTTTACTTGCCTAAGAAAAAGAGAAAAAACTCAAAATCAGAGATGAAACTGGAGATATTAAAATTAAAATTACAGAAATGCAAGGGGTTATTAGAAATCTTCATGAATAACTACACACCAACAAATACAATAAGTTAAAAAAGTGGATAAGCTTTGGATATAATTATAGTTACTATTATTAACTAAAATTGGACACATTTTGTTATACTAAAAGCAGATATTGAATTCTCTCACCTGGCTTTTTTAGATCTTTGGAATTATTTTATCACAAATAGCTTCCCAAACTTATATGTGTCTGTGGGAAGATGATGACTGGAAAATATTGTTCCAGCTACCATCCAGTTCTCCTCCCACAATTTTTATGTGTAGTAAAAAGTAAAGGGAAAAATAAAAAATTGAGAACCACCTAAAAAAAATCCAATAAAATCTGTAGGAAAAATAGTAACATCATATAACCACTATGTCAAAAATAATAGTTACTCTTACTTACGATAAGAACACACATTATACACTTTGAAGACCAACATTAATAAGCCAAGTAGTTTTAATTTTTTCTTCTTTATATTGAATGTAGGGTTTTTTTCCACTTTGCCTATTTCATTGATCCAAGTGTACTAAGCCTGCAACCTTAGCCCTGTGGCATCCAATCCCATCTGATCTCGGAAGCTAAGCAGGGTCGGGCCTGGTTAATAATTGGATGGGAGACCATCTGGGATCAGCAGGTGCTGTAGGCTTGGAAGAAGGACCTGGCAGCCCACTCCCAAAAATCAATCTGCCATTGAAAACCCTATGAGCAACAGAGAATCACTGACAATAGTGTTTCCCCTATTGTATGTAGGGTCGCTATGAGTAGGATATGGACTCCACAGCATCTAACAACAACAACAAGTATAGTAAGAAGATTATCAATGGTATAGATATTAGCATGACATCACAGATATCACAGATAGCCAACAAGAAATCTAAAGTCACATAACTATACATTGTTGTTGTTGTTGTTAGGTGCCATTGAGTCTGTGTTGGACTCATAGCTACCCTACGTACAACAGGTGAAATAATATTGTCTGTGCTTTTATGTCAGATTGAATTTTGGATGTGGGTTGCCAGGTCCTTCTCCCAAGCCTAGAGTATTTGGTGTCTACAGGCGGGCTCCCATCCAAGTACTAACCAGGCCAGATCCTGCTTTACTTCCAAGATCTACTGGGATTGGATGTCACAGTACTATGGCTACAGGCTTGATTATACATTAGCACTCAAAAACTGAGTGTGATCTGTATTCCATTTAAGGTAAAGGTGGTATCATTAATAAATTCTGCCAGAGTTAGTTACAATTTGTTACAGTTGTTCTTATTTGTATGATTCCCATAATGAAAGGACTTCCTGGTGATTTTAACACATGACTGAGTCCTCAGTTTCCCTAAACATTCAAGAAGGACCTCATTTTGGAGATCAGTTTGAGAATGAAATGCCATCTTAATAATGTATAGATGTAGGGTCTCCTTGTACAATAAGTCTCAGTATTGTTGTTGTTGTTTTTAGATACCTTCAAGTCAGATCTGACTCATACTGACCCCAAGGACAGCAAAACAAAACACAATCCAAAACTGTGCCATGAACATGATCATTTTTATGTTTAAACCAATTGTTACAGCCACTATGTTTCTTCTCATTTTGAGTTGGAATGTAGCAATCCACTGTCAAAGCAATCCAGAAAGAATCTATGAGGGTTGCTATGAGTCAAAACCAACTCCATGGGACCTAACAACAACATGATCAACAAAAGTTCCATGGGGCTTTACTACATTCCCCTCATTAAGATGGATTCTACATTAAGAGGAGGCAACTCTTCCACCGTTATCTTTTGAATGCCTTCCAGCCCAAGGGGCTCATTTTCTGGCAGTATATTTGACAATGACTCTTTTCTATTCATAAGGTTTTCAAAGGCTAATTTTGGGGGAGATTTTATAACTCAGGTTTTCAACCGTAGTCTTACATTGGCTGTATTAGATGTTTGGATCTCTTGTGGTCTATTCTAGGTGGTAAATATCTGACTTATCATTTTATAACCTTATTGAATGTAAATTTAGCTTTACCTAGGCATGATCAATTAATTGTAATAATTTGTTTTTCATTTGGGATAGATAATCACTAACCAACCAAGCCATAGGTTGTTTGGTTTAAAATCATTTGTTCATGTAGGTGCAAGTGAAAATAATGACTGAAATTCCATAGGGCTTCATTCAAAGATACGAGAAGTTTCCATGTTGTTTTATGTGGTATTAGATATCATATCCAGAGTAAGAGTGAGGGCATTGACTTCTGTTTAATATAGTCCAAGAATGCCAAAAGAATGAGTATGTTGTAACCAATCAATTCTAACAAGGATAGAAGAAAAGAGAAAATGGTACATTTTGATGAACAACAACTTGGTGTCTACAGAACATAAAAATAATGACTATAAGCCTTTATAGAAAACACTTACTTGCACTGATATTAGAAATTCAGCTCTTAGATATAAAAATCCCAGAAAAGAAACTTTAGGTTCAATGGTTTCACTGATGAAATCTAACAGACCTTTAAGGAAAAACAGTATGAATTCAATACATTTAGGGAATGGAAATTAAGAAACTAGGGAAATGAATACACCCGACCTCACTTGGTAAAGCCAATGTTACCCTCAGAACAAAATTAAGAGTGGGCTTGGAGCTGCACCCCTTTAAAGACAGTAACTTGGGAGACAGAAGTAAGAGGATCCCAAGTTCCAGGCCTGAGGCAGCCTGTGTAGCTTAGTGAGACCCTGTCTCAAGGTGAAAAGACATTTAGAAAAAGGGCTGAGGGTACAGCTCAGTGGTAGAGCCCTTGCAAAGTATGTGAAAATCCCTGGGTTCAATACTTCCAGTAGTGAAAAAAAAGGAAAGAAAAAATTACAAAAAAAAAATGCCCATAGATATTTTTTCATAAAGTTAGGTACAAATATCCTAAGAAAAATTGACAATTTTATTAGTCATATTTTGATATCATACTTATACAGAATAAATATTATTCTGTATAAGTCTACAATTGTTACACTGTCACTCCATTTTTATGAAACATTGTAAACCTCATTTCATGTTTCATATTTGTTTTCCATTAATTTCTCCTTTGTTCTATAAATGGCCTTCCCTTCTAGACTATAGTTTGAAACATGAAACTTCATCTTCTCATTAAAATATTTGTACATGTCTACTATGCCTTAAATAATGTTAGAGCTTTTGGATGTGTGTAAAAATTATATTTTGTTCACTGCTAATTTTTATCTTTAGGTCACAGTTTGATATAAAGTTTATTTCCTTCAGAAGGCTTTCTTTGGACTCATGTTCCTCTTGCTTTTCTGAAGTTGTCCTTAGAAATTATGCACTTAAGTACATTAGGTTTGTATTTGCTTTTATATTATAATATTATGCATCATTAGAACAAATATCTCCTCTTTCTGAGCTAGATCCTTGGAATAGGTCATGTCTTACCTCTTCCTATTACTGGCTCAATCATCATAGTCTGAAATTAATTGTCCAACATAAGTCATGGAGAAACACAGTATTTGGTAGACAGAATTAGTACACAACTCCTTTATTATCAACCCAGGCAAAAATGTCCTTAAATACAAAGCATCTAGTCATGCAAATATAAGTATCTTGCTTTCAAACTTTGAAGTTGTAAAATAGAGTCTGATGATTATGTCTACATTCAGGTTAAGAAAATTCATAGTGAAATAAAGCCATTATTATATCCTTTAATACCGACTCGACGGCACCTAACAACAACAACAACATATCCTTTAATAAGGAAACCAGTCTTTCATATAATTGAATTGAATATATGAAGCATAACTAATAGCTGGTTTGTAAAATAATAGTTTTAGCCACTTATTCAGCAAATAATAAATTCATTCTTTTATCATATGTGTATTATACAGAATAGATGAAACAGAAAATTCTCATTTTACTAATTAATTTTCAATATAAAATACATGTGAATTTGTTGCTTTTAATTAATTTCTTTAAAAAGGAGAATATGGACCTTCAAAGTTGAAAAAAGGAATTTCAAGGTATGTTTGATTCCATACATTTCCTTCCTTCCTTCCTTCCTTCCTTCCTTCCCTCCCTCCATCCCTCCTTCTTTCCTTCCTTCCCTTCTTTCTTTCACCAAGTATTCATCAAATTTGCACCATTTGCTAAAAATTGTTGTTATTGCTCTGCGCCATGGAGTCTGGTTTAACTTATAGCAACCCTATGTACAACAGAACCAAACTCGTGCCTGGCACTGTGTCCATACTTCTCTGCTATTCCTATGGTTTTTAAGGGCTGATTGTTTCAGGAGTTAGCTGTGAGATCCTTCTCCCATTTTTGTGGTACTGAGGATCAAACGTGCAGAGCAGCACTCTACCAACTGAGCTAAACCCCAGCCCCTTGCTAAACTCTATGCTATACAAAAATATAAAAGAAAGACATTGCCCTCAAAAATTTCCTATTAAGCACAAAAGGAGGAAGTTTATAACAGAAGAGACCATGTTCTTGTTTTTGTTAAGTGCCATCCAGTAGGTCCCACTCATAGCAATCCTTATAGGGTTTTCAATGGCAAATTGTTTGGGGGATTGCTTTGGGAGTGGATTGCCATGTCATTTTCCTATGAAGTGACCATAGAATGACTAATTATTATTTCCTAACTTAATTAATATATTTTAAAATAATACTATTGAAACTTGGGGCTAGAATTTAGCTCAGTTGGTAGAGTGCTGCTCTGCAGTCTCTGAGGTCCCGAATTCGAATCCCAGAACCACAAAAATGGGAGAAGGACATGGCAACCCACTTCCAAGGCAATCCCAAAACAATCTGCCATTGAAAACCCTATGAGGGTCACTATGAGTCGGACACAACTCTGCAGCACCTAACAACAACAATTGAAACTTAGAACTTTCTCAAAGTAATTCAGAAATATAATGCCAGATGTAAGTTAAAATGTAAGCATTTCTAATTTAACTTATTCTGAGTAAAGTTCTTATTCTGATATTAATCTCTGTTAAACAAAAATAGTTAACCAAATTATAAATGTTAAGGTGACAGACAGTTTTGCATCTTTATGGTTATGATAAAAATAAAATTAAATAAGCACTCATGAAAATTTATTTGGTTTTCTATGGTTATTTTACCTACATTGGAAATATCTCTATAAGGTTTCCACTGATAGCATTTCACAATCGAACACAAATATATCTGACCACTAGATTTAGAATGCAATATTAATTACAAATCATGTACTATAAATTTTATTCTGTTATAATAATTAAAAAGAAATTTCAAGGAATATCAGAGATTACTTCCAGTAATAATGTAAGTTAGTATCAATAGATATAACTAGAAGCTAAAATAGATATAACTAGAATATAACATAGGTATAACTGGAAGCTAGGATAGCTATACTTCATCTGATGTATTTTGGACATGTCAGGAGGGATCAATCCTTCGAGAAAGACATCGTGTTTGGGAGAGTGGCAGGCCAATGAAAAAAAGAAAGATCTTCAACTAGTTAGACTAACACAGGAGCCACAACAATGGGATAAACACAGAAAAGATTGTGTGCCTGGTACAGGCTCAGGGATTGTGTCATTCTGTTACACATATGGTCACCATGAGTCAATCTCAACTCGATAGCACCTAAAAACAACAAGAAGCTAATACAATCTGTGTTGTTTCACAAATATACACAACAGGATTAATTAGATGAAGAGAAATATATAAATGCTATGACCTATTTTGTGTAAGTATGTCCCTTTTATTTTAAAATCATTTGTGAATTAAATCATGGGTTTGTTCCATTGCAGTAACTCTGCTGGATTGTTTAAACATTTTTTTGGTTCAGTTGAGTTTTGTTGATAAGTTTGTGAGTCTGTTTTTTATTAGAAATATGAACTTGTAGCACATTGTGGAATAAAGACTATAAATGGTTTCATCCTTCTCTTAATTTCCTCCTCCTATTAGCATCATTATGCTCTTTTCTAGATACCATTTTGATCTTTAATTATTGCTCTATAATTGTCCCTGTGGGAAAACATCTGCTATTGCTACTCATTTTTTTCTCTATTATCTCAGATTCCCTGTGGACTATATAATATCTTGTTGACATTGCATTTTCTAGTTGCCTTTGATGATTTTCTACCCCAAGAGTCCTACAAAGATCAGAATTTTTAGCTGTCTTATTTCCTGTGGCAATTCAGATATTTTTCCTTCTAAGTTAATATGGTTTGGGACTCATAAAATGATTTTAGTGAATGAGAGCTATCAAATTGTTCTATATTAACAGTCTTTTCCTGTTTGTAATTTAAATGTGTAGAATTCCTAATATAATTTCTGGTTATATTTAGTTTTTTAGTTGAACTCAGGGTTTCGTGGATGCTAAGCAAGCTCTCCACAATTGAGCTACACTCCCAACCCCCTTTCTCTTTTATTTTGAGATTGGAGATCAAAAAGTTACACAGGTTGCCTCTAGCCTTGTTCTAGTGATCCTTCTACCTCAGCCTCTCCAGTTGCTGGGATTTCAGTTGGGCACCATGATAACTAGCAACATTTAATCTTTTTTAAGCATACCTATGTCACTATGTCTTTTATAACCTCAATTATTTAAATTTGTTTCCATCATCAAAATTAAAATTCTATATCCTGAGGATAATCAAGTTTCTCTTATATTCTGTCTAAAAATGTCAGTGTTGCTTTATCAAATTCAATTTTCTTATGACATAATTTATACCTAAGTAGTCATAATAATTACATTTAATCATGAATTGCATCAGTTTTATTTATATGTATTTATATTTATGTAGTACTTTTATATTTTAAAATAATATTTATTAAACTTTGTATTCCTATAATTTTTATTATAATAAATGTAAATATTCCCCAAACTTCAAAGACAGTACAGATGTATGTAAAGTGTCTCATTTTTAGTTTTATATTGTTTGAATGCTGAATTTAAAATATTTTGATATAATATATAAAGTACGTTTTTCCCCTGCACTAGGGATCAAACCCAGGTCCTTGCACATGCTAGACAAACACTCAACCACTGAAGAATATTCCCAACACTAAACATAATATATTTAAGAAGCGAATTCAACCTATTACATTTTTCACTAAAAAGTGTGACTATTGCAAAGTTTATGTGTGTGTGTGCGTATGCATTTCTACTATATTTCTATGAGATAGTTCAATTCCACTAGTTGTGTTGAAGTCAGTTTTCAGGTGCTTGATACCCACTATATCAGTTGGGCTTCATTATTACTACTTGACATGATGTTTCTCACAAAATAAAATACTTTATATAGAAATACCAAGCCCGAAGCCAGGACCTCTTTTTACAAATATGGTTCTTGTCAAATACATTCACATAAAGTTTTAAAAAGAATATTAAATAACCACTTCAAAAATATCACTAATGACAAATGACTATGTGGTTCATGTTTTCTTTTAAAATCCCCATAAAATTCAGGTTATTTTTAAATGATTACATCTATCCACTGAGCAGGTTTTATTTCCAAATGGAAAATAGTGCGATAAACAAGTACAAAACAGAATTACATTATTTGTCTTTGATAGGGTTTAGTATCAAACTTATAATGGGATGTAAAATATCTTCCTATTTAATATTTGTCCATTATTTTCAGATACGTTCATAGGGATACTGTAGGGATTCTTCAATTTTTAGGTTATAAACTTTCTCTCTCTTTCACTCTCTTGTTCTGGCTCTGGCTCTGGCTCTCTCTTTTTTTTTTTTTTTTTTTTTTTTTTTTTTTTTTTTTTTTTTTTTTTTTTTTTTTTTTTTTTTTTTTTTTTTTTTTTAGATCATGTACTTTCATATTTGCTAATGCTGTAAGTAATAAAATCCCTCTACAATTTGACTACAGGTAGAATAACTGTGGAACATAATATTTATTCAATAATCTTTGTATATGTTCAGCTTTATTTTTGTTTTCCAGGCAATAAATTGGGCTGGGATTTAGCTCAGTTAGTAGAGCACTGCGCTGCAGTCTCAGAGGTCCCGAGTTCAATTCCCAGGACCGCAAAAATGGGAGAAGGGCTTGGTAATCCACTCCCAAGGCAATCCCGAAACAGTCAGCCAGTGAAAACCCTATAAGGGTCGCTATGAGTCGGATACTGATTCAACGGCACCTAACAACAACAACAGGCAATAAATTATTATGGGGAGGAAAACTATGAAAAATAATAATGGTGACCTATAACAAGTTGTTTTGCTTTAAAACACATTTTTCCTTTTGATGAAATCCTTGGCTTTGGTTATAAGTGAGACTGCTAACTGTGGCCTACTGCTGTGTGAAGTGAGATATGTCGGTTATTGTATAATAATTATATTGAGAGTAGACTGGCCAACTTGAAAAAAATTAACTTTCACAAAGGATACATGGACCAATATTAATCAATTTTCCAGTCACTTGCTTTATCACTGAATTTTCCATGACCTATACACAGTTTTCAGTTTTTTTCATTAAAACAGGTTTTCAATGTATAATAGAATGTGAATACAATTCATTTTGTGATTGACTTTAAACACATTAATATAATTAAGTTAAAATTTGCACATTTGTGATTGCATTAAAATTTATGTTATCTTTTTTCAGTTTCTTCCACTACAGTATATGCAACATTTATATTAAATTTCTATTGCAAATGCAAGACTAATTTAATCTTAAAATCTACAGTGCATCTTGGCAAGTCACATAGATTCATTAATTAACTAAACATCACAAATAAATATCAAACTTTTTTACATTGTGACTATAGAAACCAGAAAAGACAATGGCATTCAATTACCATAATTAAATTTGTATTAACATATTACCCTCCATCAATTCGTGCTATTGTGAATATATTTTGTATTAATACTGTAATTTAACATTTGAAACTTGTTCACTCTCTTTTTTTTTTAAAGGTACCCAGGGGCTGAACCCAGGGCCTCATACATACTTTACAATTATTCTGTCAGAGATAAACCCCAGCCCATTTTTATAATTTTTTTTTTTGTCATGAGACAGTATCTTGCTAAATTACACAGTCTCCCTCTGGCCTCTAACTTGAAATCCTCCTGCATCTGACTCCTGAGCATCTGGGATTACAGGCATGTGACATCGCACCTGGATATCTTTTGGAATTTTAAAAGTCATTATTTCTAATATAAAAATGGAAGTCCAGTTCTTTTACAAATGAAAATTTAAAACAATAAAGTTCTATAATGTATCTATGTGTTATTATACCCCATAAATATTTTAAATATTTACTTTTCATACATTTGGATTTATCCTTATATCTATTTGATGGGCTGGGATTTAGCTCAGTTGGTAGAGCGCTGCGCTGCAGTCTCTGAGGTCCCGAGTTCAATTCCCAGCACTGCAAAAATGGGAGAAGGGTCTGGCAACCCACTCCCAAGGCAACCCCGAAACAGTCGGCCATTGAAAACCCTATGAGGGTCACTATGAGTCGGATACCGACTCGATGGCACCTAACTAACAATCTATTTGATAAGACTTTATATCTATTTGATAAGACTTGGGAGGACTCAAGGAGTCTTAATACTAATATCTGCACATAGTTGTTGATTAATAAATATCCTTCCTTCTTTCTTTGTCTTTTGTTTGTTTTCCATCTTAAATAGTACAAAGTTCCAAGTATTTTCTAGGGAATGATGATTGGATAGAAGTGGTAGTTTGCAATATAGCCAAAGGCTGTTAACGTTAATCCTTGAGATTACCCTTTCTTAAGGTTAACATGGATTTTGTCAATATACTTCTTTGTGAAAGTCTCAGAGCAGAGGCAATTGGGTGCATCAAAATTGATATAATGTAATGCAGTCAGTCTTCAAAATGAAGCCAAGTGTGACATGACCAATAATTGAATGTTTCTTTAAGGAAACACTATGGACTGGGATTTAGTTCAGTTGATAGAGCTCTGTGCTGCAGTCTCTGAGGTCCCGAATTAATTTCCAGCACCGCAAAAATGGGAGAAGGGTCTGGCAATCCACTCCCAAGGCAATCTGGAAACAGTCAGCCCTTGAAAACCCTATGAGGGTCTCTATGAGTCGGATACTGACTCGACGGCACCTAACAACAACAACAACAACATGGCCAGTGAAGGTGATCTGGTAATAGGACTACCATTACCTTCCAATCAATATAAGCTAATATTTCTTTGCTTTCTCCAGACAGCCCAGAAATTTCTATGTATGACACATTTAGGATAAACTTCAAACAGAGATACTTTTATATCTGTATCCCAAAATGTTATTTTCCAAAAGCTGAATTTTTAACAAGTCTCATGTTCTTATCAGTGAAGTGATAATTTATTGTTTCTTATTATAAATTATTTCATCCACAAGCATTAATTTAGCAACAAATTTAGTTTAACACTGATCTAGGTGTGAAAAGCACAAAAGTTTTGGTAATCATTTATATATCAGGCAACTTTCAATACATTTACAAACAGAATTATTATAATAAACAATATTTTTACAAAATTAAGTCGACTTCACAATCTTGATATTGGAGGTACATTGAGTATTTTTCAAGTCACATTATTACATCTAATGCCTGGACCATTCAAATATTTACTTAAGTATTGTCATCTAACACAATAGAAAGTTAGTGGCACCCACCTTTTGTTATTGTTCACCAGCCATAACAGATTGCCCAAGTTTAAATCCAAGCTGAATCACCTAGTTGTTTACTCAAGCTGATACTGAAAAGTAAGTGAAAACACTCTAAAATTATACTAGCATTTATAGGTACTTTGAATATGCTGCTTAGGAAATTATTACTTATAGTGATAAATTGTTGGTTTTAGGTGTCCTGGAGTCAGATCAGACTAATAGCCACCCTATGGACAAGAGATGAAACACTATCCTACACTGTGGCATGCACAACACACTATACATAGCGTTTTCAAAGGCTGATTGTTTTTTGGGAATGGGCTGTGAGTTCCTTCTCCCAAGCCTGTAGTACACTGTGTTCCCAGATGGTCTCCCATCCAAGTATTAACCAGGCCTGACCTCGCTTACCTTCTGAGATCTGACAAGATCAGATGCCAGGGACTATGGCTACAGGGATAGGGATAAACACTTGCTTTTAATTACATCTTAGTCAATTTCATGCTCCAACTGGAATTGTCCTAGAATGAATTACTCCACAATTTTTCTATAGGGGAGATTAGAAATAATTGGAAGTTATATTTTGTTAGTTGAAAGCATAATCATTATTTCGGGAGGACATATTTATATAGTAGGCACCTTCAGGGCCAGGGTATAGTTCAGTTGTTAGAGTGCCATTCTGCACTCTCTGAAGCCATGGGTTTGGTTCCAGGCACTGCAAAATATGGAGGAAGGACATGACAATCCACTCCTGAAGCAATCCCCAAACATCAGCCACTGAAAATCCTGCGAGTGTCGCTGAGTTGGAACCAACTTGAAATCATTTAACAAAAATAATTCATAAAAATTGAGAGATACAGACCTATTTTCAATATTCTGCATATAGATATCCAATTTTCCCAGCACCATTTGTTGCTGAGACTGTCATTTCTCCTATGATCTTCCTTATCTTCTTTGTCAAACATCAGATGGCTGGAGTTGCATTGGTGTATCTCTGGGTCTTTGACTTTGTTCCATTAATCTTCATGTTTATTTTTGTGCCATTATCCATATGTTTTTGGCATGATGGCTCTGTAGCATAGTTTGAATTCAGGTATTATGATACTGCCTGCACTTGTTTGTATATTTTATAAAGAGAAAAAGAATATGTTCATATTTGAGTTGATTCAGAATTAGGAATAGACTCTAATTATTTGGTTTAAATTTTTTATTTTTTTACAACATATGCATTCACTAAATTTCTAATTTGACTGAAATAAATAGAAATCTCTTGGGATTATATCAATTTTAGTGGATTTTTATGCAAGTAACCATGAGGGATGTTCACCAAGTTAAGATATGGACTTTATGGTGTTCAAAGTTTATATCTGTTTTGAGAGGACAATTGAAACTCTAATGTTAACTTTATCACCAAAAAGCATCAGTATACAAACTATGAGAATATGTTACACTGAGGTAAAATTTGATAAGCTAATTTTTGAAATATTCATTTAAGTTAATCTGATGGCAACAATGCCAATATTCAACTCTATAGAGATCCGTGTACTGTAACACTGTAGATTCCAGCTGAGATCAAAGGCTACTGTAACTTATTTAAGTAAACTGTAGCACCATTACCATTTTAGGTACTTCAAGTTGAAAATATAAAAAATTGTTTTAAAAAAATCATCTTCTCTTAAATATGTCATTGCCTTTACCACTTATCTATTATAGTAATAAGAGGGCTTTTGTTTTTCCTTTGGTTCATTTACACCATTCTCTGCCTGGACTATTAAAATGTCATGGGAAGGTCATTTATTTAGATTATGCTGCCTCATTACACAAATATGAGTGTTGCTTGAACAAATTTAATCAATCTGACTGTTACCTGATTGTATGCATACAAAAATGCTCACATTAGCAGAATCAAGTTAATATACTAGTGAAATCTACTGCATGGTCATTCATTTCCCTGTTGTGGAGAACACAAATAATGCTAATAAAACATGCATCATCATTTATGAAAAATGATAGTGAAAATGTGAGACACATTAGTCGACATTATATTTCCTTTCATCACAGACAAAAAGGATTGTTGAATTAATGGTGAGAAATTATATGCTAAGCCTCAAATCTGACTCCAGTGACTTGGATAATTGTAAAATAATGACCCTTTGAAATTCAGGACCTAAGAGAGGCTTGTGAAATTTATGTGGTACATATTATTTCATGCTACCGAAATTATCTTATAATAATATAGTTTGTTTGATTATTTACCTGAAATGTAAGATTTAAGAAGATCCTAAAACTAGATATTTAAACCTCAGGGAGAATAGCCTTCAATATAAATAGAGCAAATGGAAGTATAAATATTGAAAAATATATCAGATTTGAAACCAGTGAATTTATAAATTCAATTCATTTAAAGTTGATTGTCAATCAAGTTATTGTTGCTTTCATCTGCACATTTGTGTCTACAGCCATACTACCCTGACATCCATTCCCATCTGGTCTCAAAAGATAAGCAAGGCCAGGCACAGTTAGTCCTTGGTTGGGAGACTGCGTAGGAATACCTGGTGCTGTAAGCTAGGAAGAAGGACCTGACAGCCCACTCCTCAAACAATCAGCCGATGAAAACCTAATGAACAGCAGAGAAGCATTGACAATAGTGCGGGGCATGGTAGAGTGTTGAAGAGTGTTTCCTTGTATATATGGTTACTATGAGTCAGTCCTAATTGGAGGGCACCTACCAACAACGCATATGTTTATGGATCTAAAACTTTATTGATTTCTTCCTAAGTAGTTAATTAAAAGTAAAATTAAATATTCCTTAATTGCTATTTTTTTGTTTTCATGAAGATTTTTTTCTTATTGCCTGAAATACGATAAGAATAAAAATTATAATTTAAAATAATAATCTTTAATCATTTAACAAATAAAAATGTATTCATAACAGAATGTTTCAGTTTTGGAATTTTTTTATATTGTTGTTGTTAGGTGCCGTCAAGTCGGCATCTGACTCATAGCGACCCTCTGTACAACAGGGGAAACACTATTGTCAGTGCTTCTCTGCTGTTCATAGGGTTTTCAATGGCAGATTGATTTTTGGGAGGGGGTTGCCAGGTCCTTCTCCCAAGACTACCTACAGCATCTGGTGTTCCCAGGCGGACTCCCATCCAGATACTAACCAGGCCCGACCCTGCTTAGCTTCCGAGATCTGACGGGATCGGATGCCACAGGGCTACAGCTGCAGGCTTTTTTATATTAGTAAGGAATAAAATACTTTTTATTATTTGAAATTGTTCTCTCTAGACACATGCACAATGACACATATATCGCATTGGGTTTTACTTTTTCTGAAACACAAAAGGCGCTATTCAGAAAATATATGCACTGAGAAACATTATTTAGAACTATACATTTACTATATACATATGCGAAGTAACACATGGATATGCCCATATGGCAGATAGATATGTTTTAAATTAAAATTCAGGTATTAGAATGTGTATATAATAGAAAGAAATGTTGTGGATTAAGTTACATAAATAAAAATTCCTCATAACATCTAAATTCAAATTAGAGGATGAATTTATAATAGTTTATATATGTGTATATATGTATATATGTATGTATATATTATTTATATGCGTGTGTGTGTGTGTGTGTGTGTGTGTGTGTGTGTGTATGAATTGGAGCAGACTCAATGGCATGAACAACAATATAGAAAATTATGTTTCATTTAGAAAGCATACAAAGCCAGTCTGGGCTCAACAGCAAGATTAAGTCTAAAACAAAGCAAAATGAAAAATAAAGAAAAGCTATTACAGGCATGGATATTGATGATTACTGGAAAATACTGTGTTATATTCATTACTATAATAGAAGCATTAAGTGAAATAAGTATGTATATTTCATTTTAAATAATAACCCTTTTCGGCATAGACATGCACTTTATAAGATGTATTTAATAGTTCATAAGATATTTATTAAGTGCTATACATTATATCGAGTAATATAAATTTTATTAGTTTTCACATTTAGCTATTTGCTCTCTGTGGTCAGGTTTTATTTCTTCTGAATTAATTTTAAAATAACTAGAGTTTGAACTTAAGGAAACTTTGACATGTTATTAATTCATTCATATTTGAAAAATAAGCAGCTTAACCAGAGCATTATTGTTATTTGTGTACTATAGAGTATAACAAAAAGTCAGCAGTAAGTAAAAAAGTTTTTCAGTTTCACAAAAAACAAAGGATATATCTCTAGCACAATCATTGTGAATGCATCTATACTTTGTTCATAGTGAATTATTTATCATTTTAGTCCCTACCTCTGTTATCCATTTGCAGGTTAAATGTCACAATCAAAGTTGTCAAATTCACTTAGTGATCCATAAATTAAAGTTGACCTTCCAATCTAAATCTTTTCAGTTAATATAGATTAAAATTAGTAAGTAGAAAAGCATTATTTAAATGCATAATAAGAATAAATATATTTACCTGCTAAATTTAGATATATTCAAAGTAGTAGGATGATAACCACCATTTATTTATATTTCATCACTTCTACTCTAGTGAGGAAATAAAAAGAGAAAATATTTCTTTAGCTTAACTCTCTCTATTATGTAAAAATTGTGTTTCTTTTTTAAGTGTCTAATTTGTTCTAACCACATAATTAATAATCATACCCAAGCTAATGAGGCAGGGGAATTTTGAATATTATCAAGAGACATAAGACCTGGTTAGCATTGAAAATCTCTGTCCAAAATAATAACAGCTTGCGTGAGTCAAAAAATATTCTGTTTGGAGAGCTATCTGTGAATCTTATCAATTGAAAGCTGAAATGTCTTTGCTTTCAGGTAGAGGCTTCTAGGTTTATTTCAATATAGTAAAGCTGAGTAATGCAATACCCCTGACAATCCAAAGAGTGACTCATGACTGCAGTTAGCCATAGTGGTACATAAGTAGGATGGGTACAAAAAAAGAGCAAGGAAGGTGAGTTTAAAGAAACTAAGTTTACAGAGGACCCACTCCATGTCAGTATCAGAAGTTTTCAGATACTAAGCCATTCTATTCCCTTGTCATCCATCATCCATCTACAAGACAAATATTCACAAAAACACTCGCAATTTTTCTTTGGGTGAGGAAACCTAGAGTTACAGTCCCTTGCTAAAGATCATAATTTTTAAACTTAGTATGTGAATATGATTCTTCATAAATTACACGCACACACACACACACACACACACACACACATATATTACTGTGTTAAAAAATATTTTAAGGTATTTTTCATTGTCGCATTGCCAGGCTCAATTATATTCATGCTAAAGGGTATTTGTAATTGATGCTATATTTAAATCTAATGCACATATGTATATAATCCATACACAAAAAAACATATTATGAATATATTTCATAGATATGTCAGATTTGGATCCACTCATAAAATGGACATGCAGTCCTGCCAGTTTGTAAGGATAATTCCATATACTAAAGTATGTTATCTTGCTAGCCTAATTTAATTAGATACAATTCAATATTTGTGGTTCCTCTTTTATAAGTACCTGCCGCCATAGCCCTGTGGCATCCTATCCTGTCAGATTTTGGAAGCTAAGCAGTGTTGGGCCTGGTTAGTACTTGGATGGGAGACTGCCTGGGAACACCAGGTGCTGTAGGCTTGGGAGATGGACCTGGCAACCCACTCCCAAAAATTAATCCACCATTGAAAACCCCATGAACAGCAGAGAAGCGCCTGTTGTATGTAGGATTGCTATGAGTCAGATACTGACTGCACAGCACATAACAACTTTTATAAGTAGCCTTGTAGCATTAATTCAATGTATTAAAATGCATAACATTAATTGTGGTAAAAACTTTAACTTTTACTGTCCTTTCAGGGCAGTGTCATTTTTTCTATTTTACAAATGAGGTAAGTCAAGCTCAAAGGTTAAGTGTTTAAATTGTATAAAATCAGAGATAATGTTGACCCATGTGGCCAAAGTACTACCTACTTCTGTTCTCCACTACTTCACAATTCAAAATCCATTTTTGAAAGCATATATTACATTCAGTGCAAATATCATTTATTTTTAGCCAGATCTGAAGTATTTTGTTCAGAATGATTACTTTAGGGAACAGGTTTTCAGGATATGTCAACATAAAAGATGATGGTGACAAATAATTATGATAAATTGTCTATATATTTGATCTGAATTTAGGTTTCAAGCACTCATCTTCCTGCTATTGTATTTTAAGGAATTGTTTAAATTGCTTTCAATATGAGCTAGCTATTCGTAACCAGCTGCCTTACTAGGTGTTTATAAGGATTAATCACTCTAGCATTTTACATGTTTTTACTTCTACCCCCACCTCACTCTTTTGAAATTAAGCATATCAAGGGCCTGTCATTATTGGTGATAATAATTAGTGACAATTAGCTACCCTATGTTATCTTTTATTAAAACTTTGTAGATTGTTAATTATCTTATTATTTTCCTGGTATTTTCGAATCCTCATTTATCTTTTCTATTCTCTATACTTTGCACCTCCAACTGACTCCACTTGATTTTTCCCCTCTATGTCTTATTGTTTCACCTTATGTAGTTCCTTGATTTCTCATGTATATGTCTAGAAAATGTCAATTAATTATTTTAGTTGTTATCCTTCCAGGTTTTATATGACACAATTTGAAAATTTTATTATTGTTTATTATTCAATTAGCACTTTTAATTCACCTATTCCATAAGTATATTCTGCAGCCAGACCACCGTGGCGTCTGATCCCGACAGATCTCAGAAGCTCAGCGGCGTTGGACCTGGTTAGTACTTGGATGGGAGACCATCTGGCAACACCAGGTGCTGTAGGTTTGAGAGAAGGACCTGGCAAACCACTCCCAAAAGACAGGCCGTCATTGAAAACCATGTGAATAGCAGAGAAGCAGGACAATAGTGTCTCATTTGTTGTATGCAGGGTCCCTAGGAGTAGGACACAGACTTAACGGCACCTAACAACAACAAATCCCATAAGTAATTCTTTTGCAGTTTATGCAGCACCAAATTCACACTTCATTCTTCATAACTGCCCACATAAACTTGGGCTGGATGTTAATTTATTGGAGACTGAATGTCTCAAGTGATTCACAGCTGTTTAACCTGACATTTTCCTTCTTTTCCCCAATAATTCCAAGTATCCTGGTTGATCATTTTTTCTCAGAACCTGCTTTTCTCAAACATAAAAACATAGGTACTGTCAACTTGTCAATGAACTGAATGGAAATAACCTAGGTAGATGTTAATGCACTCCATCGTCTGACTCCAGTTTACTTATTTGTTTTATTTCAAATTTATTTTTATTGTTGGCAGCATTGAGTGCACTCTTCTCAGTAGACTTCAGTAGCCTCCTGCCTCTGCCTTCTGAGTCACTGGGATTACAAGTGTGTGCTACAGCACCCAGTTTATATCTTTTATTTTTTAATTTAAATTAAATTTAAATGTATTATCATGACTAGTTAATTTTAGCTGAAAATGAAAAGAAAAATTGTGTATATTAATGTGCTGATATGTGATGTTTTGGTACATCTATAATGCCTAAATCAGGTTAAATATGTCTGTTCCTTCAGATATTTATCATTGCTTTATGGTGAAGCTATTCTTAATACTTTCATATAGCTTTAGATATACAGTACCAATCATTATTTATAAACAACCCATAGTACAACAGCTCACCAGAATTTCTTGTTCCTATGTAACTGTTAACTAGGTACTCAGTGATCAGCCTTTCCAAACTCTCCCTGACTTCCATGTTCCACAGCCTCTGGTTCCTTCCATTCTACTCTCAACATCTAGAATGAGATCAACATTTTTAGATTTCATATAAGTGAGGTGATGTGGTTTGTGGCTTATTTCACTTAACATAATGGTCTTCAGTTCCAACCATATTGTCACAAATTACAGGATTTTATTCTTTACATGGCTGAAATATTTTCTATTGTGTAAATATATCACATTTTTTATTCGTTCCATTGTGTAAATATATGACATTTTAATCCAGTAACTTGTTCTTGGACATGTAAGTTGTTTCCATTTTTCGGCTATTGACAGTTGAGCTGCAATGAATACAGGAGTGCAGATACCTCTTTCACATACTGATTTCAAAATCTTGGATATATACTCTGTAGTGGAATTGCTGAATCATAATGTAGTTCTGTTTTTAAGATTTGAGGAAATTTCACATTATTCATAATGCTTAAACTAATTTACATTCCTATCAACATCATGCAGGATTTCTCTTTTCTCCATATCCTTGACAAGATTTGCATTTCCTTGATGATTAGTGATACGGAGTATTTTTTCCATATGTCTGCTGGCAATTTGTATGTCTTCTTTTGAGAAATGTTGATATGATTTACAATCATTTGATATTTGGGAAAAAAAGTGCTTTGAACATGTAGTGCAAGGAAAATTGGATATTCACATGCAGAAGAATGAAACCCAACTCCTATCTTTCTTAGTATTTGGTGTATGTAATAATTTCTAATTACATGTTAAATATTATATATATTCTTTGAATAGATGCTGTATTAACCCATGACTTTTTAAAGGTTATTTGGTTTTCTAAGTAACCAATAGAAACTGTAAAGTCTGTTACATTTTATCAAGGCAAACCTATTCTTATTTTGAATTTAATAGAATAACATAGAGTATTTTCCTTATTCCTAAAAGTTGGCTCTACTGGAATTTCAATTGATTTTCTAGAATTCTTAGGAAGTTCCTTATACTTAGAAAGAATATGAACTTCAGTGCTCCCGGCATTGTATGACTGTCATTACTCCTTGTTTCTTATCTAAACTAGTAGAATATATTTTAGATGTTTTACAGTCTGGGTTTGCACCGATATAGCCAGCACATGACTGGTCATGTGACAAATTTCCAAAATGATCCCCAGGGAACCCTCCTGTAAGTGGTTCTTCTCTCTGGTACATGCCTATAATCCCAACAATTAGGGAAGCAGAGATAATGGGATCACAATTTTGAAGCCAGACATAGTCTGTGTAACTCAGCAAGACCCTATCTCAAGATAAAAAAATTATAAAAAGGTCAGTCTTGTGATAGAGTGCTTGCAAAGTATGCACAAGGTCCTGGGTTCAACTACCCACTATCAAAAACAAACAAAAAATCAAAACCAACCAAACAAAAAACAGGTTCAATATACAACAGCTGACAAAATTCCAGTCTTTACTATATGATCTCTGTGATTCTGCCATTCCATTGGGTCTCAAACTCTTCCAACATAGCTGGCCAATAATGAGATTTACTTTACATGGCATATATGTTTTCAAGAATCGAATACTTAAAGTTAATGATCAGTAACTGAAAATAGTTACCTCATGTATTTATTCCACCTATACAGTTATTTTCACTAGGGAAGCAGGATTTTCAATTAGTCTTTCAAGTCTAGCAATAGAATTATCAAAACAATTTTGATTTAGTTAATTAGGAATAAATATTTTATGAATTATAAATTTATAAATAAATAGAATATTTGGGAAGATAGTTAATTATTCTCTGAGTGGTTGAATTATTACCTTCATGCCATATATTAGTTTGTTAGGGCTGCTTTAAAAAGTTACAACAGACTGAGTGGCTATAATGACAGAATGTTTTTTTTCATATTTTGGGAAGTGAGAAGTTGACAATAAAGACATGACAAGATTTGTTTCTTCTGAAGCCTCTTCAGCTTGCAAGTGGCTTCCCACTGTGTCTTCACATGTTTTTTTCTCTGTATGTGTCTTCCTCTTAATTTCCTCCTAAAAGGATATCTATCATATTTGATCAAGGCCCACACTAACATTTTATTTGAACCTGATTACATAGCTCTAAAACATTTCATATTCTCATGTACTTGATATTGAAACTTGAACATATGCATTTGATGGAAGGAAATGATTCAACCTATGCTATGACATTATTGATATAACTTGATGTTTTATATTTTAAAAGGTTATGTATTATTTTATGTTATATAAATGTTTTTTGAGGCAATGCTGTGGTAGTGGTGTTTTATCTATGAAATACTACATTATGAGATTTTTTCCTAATTTAGAGTTTAATAAATTTCTGCAGCATGAGAAATATATAGCAGTTAGATTTTTGATAGCAGGTAAGAAAAATACTGACATTATATTTCTTTCATTTTATATTTTGTTGCTGTTGGGTTTCATTAAGTCATATCCAACAAATAGTAACCCTTACAGGGTTTTCAATGTCTGATTGTTTCGAAATTGCTTTGGGAATGGATTGCCATGTGCTTCTCCCATTTTTGCGATGCTGGGGATCAGAGAGTGTGGAGCAGCACTCTACCAAACTGACCTCAACCCCAGCCCCTTAGTATATTTTAGCTAGAATCAAAAAAACATGATAAATAATTATAGAATCACACTGTGCAAATGGATTTAAGACAACTCAGAAATGAAAACAATTACAACCTTGATTGTCAACTAATTAAAATAAATATCTCTATTAATTTACAAATGTCCTTATATAACACAAAATTCTCCAGAAATTTCCAGATACATGTGCATATCTCTACTACCTGCAAACTTGGCACTAGGATTATAGCTTATTTAAATATTGAAATTAAACCACTTAAAGCATGTATGAAACTGTCTCTATCCAGAATATATCCTCAGTATTTCACATGATAGTTTGTTGATGTTACTTGGGAAATGTGTGCAAAGGGAGTTGCAGGTAGCTTTTATTTATTATTTTCTGCATGCTCAATTTAGACTTGGTAATTTAATCTTCATTATGGAGCTATAGTACTTTTGGCTGATATGTGCTGTCTTAATTGCAATATTCTAATGTATGACTTTGAAATTGAAGAACACTCTAGAATATAGACAATTTCCCACCTTCATGAATGAGTAGAATTAACATTGTTAAAATGGTCATGTTACCAAAATTGATCTACTGATATAATGCAATCTCCAGCAAAATTCTAGTGACATTCTTCATAGAAATATTTTAAAAATCCTAAAATTCATATGGGAACAACACAAAAGACTCAAATAATCAAAGTAATCCTAAGCAAAAGAGCAAAGCTGGATATATCACAATCTCTGATTTCAAACTATACTACAGAGCTACAATAACAAAAGGATTATAGCACTGGCACAAAAGCAGACATGTAGAACAAGGAGAGAGAATAGAAGACCCAGAAATAAATCTACACAACTACAGACATCTGATTTTTGGTAAAGTTGCCGAAGGTACAGATTGGAAAAATCAAGGCCTCTTTAAAAAATGATGGTGGGAAAACTAGATTCCTATATATAGAAGATTAAACAAGGTCTTATCTCAAACTCTGTATAAATATCAACTGAAAATGGATCAAATCCCTTAATGTAAGACCTTTGATTTTGAAACTACGAGAGGAAACTATGGGTCTAGCATTTAGCTCAATTGTTAGAATGATGCTCTGTGCTGAGGCCATGGGCTCAATACCTAGCACTGCAAAAATGAGAGAAGGACATTTGTAACCTACTCTCAAAGCAATCATGAAAACAATCAAATATTGAAAACCCTAAGAATAACAGAGAAACACTGACAGTAGTGTCAGGCATGACACAGTGTTGGGGAGTGTTTCATTCTGTAGGTCACTATGCGTTGGACCTGATGCATCAGCACATAATATCAACAATAACAATAACAACAACAACAACAACAACACAAGAAAATATAGAAGAAATAATTCAAGATATAAACATTGACAATAGTTTACTGAATAGGACCCCAATGGCTCAGCAAATAATAGGAAGAAATGACAAATGGATTCAGGTCTGGTGACACATGCCTGTAGTCCCAATACTTGACAGGCCGAAACAGGAAGATAACTTGGAGTTTGAGGTCACCTTGTCCTACATAGGGAGTTTCTGGACAGAATGGGCTATACAGGGAGGCCCTGTCTCAATAAATACATAAAGAATCAAATAAATATGTGATGACAAATGAGATCCAATCAAATTACCAAACTTCTCCACGATAAAATAAATATCAGTCCCAAGAGACAGCACAGAGAATGGGAGAAAATCTTTGCCAACTATTCATTAAAAGTGTTGAAGACTAAAAGAGCAAATAGTTCAATCAATAAGTGAGCAAATGAACTGAACAGACACTTTTCAAATGAGGGAGTATATTATGACATTTAAAGGCTTGGTAACAAAGAAAGGAATTAAAGAACATCCATAAAGAAAAATAGTGGAATTTAGGGCAATTCTAATTTTGTAGCACAAATGAGGAGAAAACACAGAGATTTTCCATAAACAATTTGTACCCACACACATTTATTTTGTTCCCTATTATCTAACTCTCTCACCAGAGTGGTATATTTGTTACAACTTATGAATGTACACCAACACATCATCACTCAAAGTTATATTTTACATTAGGATTTTCTGTTGGCGTTGTATATTCTATTGGTTTGGATAAATTTTTGATGACATGCATCTATTCATTATGTTATCATACAGAGTAATTTCAGTATGCTAAAAACCCTTTGGTCTCCACTTATTCAGTTCTTTTTCTCTCACCCTGGAAAACACTGATATTTTTTAATTGTTTTCAATAGTTTTACTTTTGCAGAGGGTCAGGTATGTGAAATCATCCAAAGTTATCTTTTCAGAATGCCTGTTTCTCATATACATACTCTTCCTCCTTTTTTCTCATAGCTTAATAGCTCATTATGATTTCATGTTGAATAATATGATATTGTTTAGATATGTCCCAACTTATTTATCCCTTTACCTAAGGAATGGCATGTTTCTTTTAGGTTTTGACAATTAGGAATAATTGAAATAAATATCTATTTTCAGGGTTTTGTATAGACAAAAATTATCAGTTCATTTGGGTAAATACTAAGCAATATGATTACTGGATCATATAAGAGTATAGTTTTTTAAGAAACTACCAAATTGCCTGCCAAAGTGACAGTAGCATTCTACAGTTCCACAACAATAAGAGATCCTTTTGCTTCATGTCCTCATCAACATTCTGTATTGTCAATGTTATAGATATTAACTATTCTAATGAGTGTCTACTAGTATCCATGCTCTAATTTGCATTCCCTGTTGACATATGATCTGAAATATCTTTTCATATGCTTATCTGCCTTCTATAAACCTTCTTTTTTGAGTTGACTTAAACCTATTTTTCTTTTGATCCCATTTTGTCATAAATTTCCTCAGGATTATTTTTCTACTGAAATTCATACATCATGTGCTGTTTTTCTTAGCTTTAAAATTACATAAAATGAAATAAAAACTGGCTACTTTGTGTGTCAAACACAGTCCTTCAGATATGGCCTAAGCTTTATTTTTCACACCATCATGAATAATCAAAAATATTGCTAATCAAAGTACACATACACTTACACACACACATACACAAACACATACACACACACACACTATGAGGATCAGTCAGAGTTGGACGTGACTTTATGGCATCTACAACTACATATATATATATATATATATATATATATATATATACATACACACATATATATACACACACATACATATATATTTGTATGTCTATATATGTGCATATATATGTATGTATATATAGTTGTATGTATATATAGATATAGATAGATATGTGTATATATAAAGAAATAATGTACTTTGGTATTTTCAAATGTATTTAATTTTTGGCTTAATTAGGTTCAGTGTAAATTTTGGAGAGTACATCTTTCTCCCCCCACACGTCTGTCAGTTTGCTGCACTGTGGAGGCTTGCAGTGTTGCTATGAGGCTGAGAGCTCTGCCACTGTAACCTTGGACATGAGCAAGGTTACCCATGATGGACAGGTTTTCAGCTGAGCTTCCAGACTAAGACAGACTAGGGAGTAGGACCTGGTGAGCCACTCCCGAAACAACTAGCCATTGAAAACCCTATGGATAGCAAGCCCGCAGCGGTAGCCCTGTGGCATCCGATCCCGTCAGATCTCGGAAGCTACGCAGGGTCGAGCCTGGTTAGTACCTGGATGGGAGACCGCCTGGGAACACCAGAAGCTGTAGGCTTGGGAGAAGGACCTGGCAACCCCCTCCCAAAAATCAATCTGCCATTGAAAACCCTATGAACAGCAGAGAAGCACTGACAATAGTGTTTCCCCTGTTGTACAGAGGGTCGCTATGAGTTGGATACTGACTCGACGGCACCTAACAA
>VMDO01009935.1:19882-74475 GCA_007922755.1 Pedetes capensis | reverse complement strand
TTTTCAATCCACAATTGATTGAACATAAAATGCAGATCCAACAAATATAGAGGGTAAAATGGGCCTGTCAGTATTTTATACACACACATAAATATGCATTTAAGTGGAGAAATGTAATTATACAGTGACATATGTATTTCAATACTGTTTTGAAGGTACAAATAAGTATTTGGTTTCTGCCTAACTTTAGCTTAACATTTTATACTTTTATAAATTCATTTGTCAAAGAACTTTTTCTATTGTAGTTTTTCTTGGTTCTATATTACAATGTTCATGACCCAGATTTGTAATATAATCAGTATTAATATTCAATATTATTCTGAGAATCATCAGATATTGTCCTATTACTAAATCATAGAAATTTCTTCAATGACTCCAAGATACCATATAAAATAGATTTAAAAGCTGCTACTAAAGTTCTACTGTATCAAATATCAATAAAACTGAAAACTGAATTATAAAAGGTAGTCTGAATATGCTTGATATTCAAATTATATAACAATAAAAGTATTTCTAATGAAGAATGGAAACAAGAAAATGAAAAAAGAAAAAATATATAAATTTTGATTCCAAGACATCTTCAATTACATGGGGAAGCAAGTATTCAATTTAATGTAAAGCACAATAAATAATTATTGTACTACAAGTGCGAATAGTTCATGTAGATTGTAGGAAGGTAGAATTTTTTTGGAGGAGAAGCTAGAAATCTTCAGAAAGAGTTTTATGATAAGAGTTGGATGATTATCAGTCCTTAATAAAAAGCAAAAGGAAAGAAGGCAAGATTTTAGAGACAAATACTATGTAAAATACATATTCACCTTTTTAGACAATGTACAATTCAATAAGTATATGAAGATAAAATGAAGAATACATTAAAATTCAAAACTGTCAAAGACTCAAATTAGAGTTCATGATGTAGGAATTGTTTTTTTTCAGTTTGATTCTTTATTAATATTAAATAGAAAGACTGCAAACAGTTGAAACTTGTTGTCAGTCAGTGTGTATTTTTAAACAAGACCTTTGAAGATACTAGCTTAGAAGTATATCTTAAACCTTACTCTTGATGGACTAAGAACCTGGTATATTTGTAGAGTTTTAGATATTACTTTGTTCATTATGAAGCTCACCTTTAAAATCTGGTATATATAGAAAAGCAACACGTGAATTAATCGGCTAACTTCATTGGATTAAACATCTTCACGTAGGGACAATTCACATGGGATTAAATTAGAAAGGATAGAATTGTAGTTAAAGCACATTCATGTGCCACATCAGAACATTGTGATCAGTGATGGACTGCATGTATGACAGTGGACCATAAGACTATAATGGAACTGAAAAATTCTTATCACCTACTGCCATCATAAGGTAGTAGCACATGGCATTCCTCAGGTATATGGGGTGAGAGTGTTGTAAACAAACTGTAAACCAGTATGCCCTGTCACTCCATCATCTAAAGTTTATCATGTCTCTTAATTGCACCAAGAAGTCACATGGAATTATTGAACAATACCATCTAGGTCTATGTAATCTTATGATATTCCCAACAAGGATTGTTGTTGTTCTTAGGTGCCTTTGAGTCTGACTCATAGTGATGCTATGTACAGCAGATCAAAACACTTCCCAATTCTGTGCCAGGCACACGATCTTATTTATGTTTAAGCCCATTGTTGCAGACAGTGTGTCAATCCATCTGGTGGATGGTTTTCCTTTTTTCCTTGACCTGCCACTCTCACAAACATGATGTCTTTCTCCAGGGGTTGGTCTCTTCTGACCGCATATCTGAAATATGTAAGATGCAGTCTAGCCATCCTTGCTTCCAATGAGCACTCTGGTTGCACTTCTTCTAGGAGAGATCTGTTGGTTCTTTTGGCAGTCCATGGTGTATTCAATAGACGTCTCCAGAACCATAATTCAAAAGCATCATTTCTTTTCCTGTCTCCCTTATTCAATGTCCAGCTTTCACAACCATATCATGTGACTGAAAATACCATGGCATGATTCAGGAGCACCTTCATCTTCAGTGTGACATCTTTACTTTTCAATACTCTATAAAGAGTTCTTTTGTCACAACTTTTCCAAGAGCAATGCATCTTTTGATTTCTTGACTGCTGCTTCCACAGATGTTGATTATAGAGCCAAGCAAAGCAAAATCTTGGACAACTTCAGTCTTTTCTCCACTTATTGTGAAGTTGCATACTGACCCAGTCATAAGGATTTTTGTTTTGTTGATGTTTATTCATAACCATATTGAAGGCTATGATCTTTGATCTTCATCAGTAAATGTTTTAAATCCTCTTCACTTTCAGCAAGCAGAGTTGTGTCATCTGCATAACGCAGGTTGTTAATGAGTCTTCCTCCAATCTTGATGCCACGTTCTTCCTCATAAAGTCCAGCTTCACGGATTATTTGCTTAGCATATAAAATGAAGAGATATGGTGAAAGTATACAGCCCTGATATACACCTTTCTCAACTTTAAACCAAAGAAGTATAAAATCGCCTAAGGATGAATTTTTAGAATATATCCACCATATTAAGCAACACATGACTGCACATGCTACAACCCAATCATGTACCCAGCAAATGCCTGGAAAATGTCCAGCTTTTTAACATCATTTACTTAATTGTCACAAGTTTAATAGGTATTATCATCAACAGTTTCATCTTAAAGATGAGGAACATAAGGCCTAATAACCATCATTTATTACTTAATGCATAACCGCCCAGCACATAGGAAGTTCAGGTTTCGTGTGTGCAAATGTTTGTCTCTGTGTGCTCTTTCATCTTTTCTTATACTACTTCTGAAAAACTCCAGTCACTGGAGAATATCAGTGCTATGTGCATTTAGGTCAGCTTTTATCTATAATAACAAGATTCTTCTTCTCGTAGGTACATTGCCTGTTGACTACACCCAGATTGTCCTTCTGCTTTTGAATCTTGATGAATTATTCAGCATGTGTAGAAATATTACTTTGACATAGCCGCAATTAAATTTAGAATTAGTGCCTCTAGATTCAAATTAATGAACTGTCAGGGTAACATCTTTCTCTGTTGTATTTCTATTTGATATTCATAAAGAATCAAACTGAATAAAACAATTCCTACACCATTAACTCTAATTTGAGCCTTTGACATTTTTGAATCTCAAGGTGTTCTTACTTTTATTTTCTTACAGTGATCATGTTGTATAGATAAATATGAAGTAGGTCACCAATACAAATATAATTATATTATAACATGTTTTCTATCTGTGCTGTAATCACAGCACAGTTTGCATGACTTAAAAACATTTAACATAAATTAGAGACTACAGAACAGGCTTTGCATGCTACAGACATGGCTTCTTGGAAATTTGTAGAAATTTCCAAGCACTTTCTTCTTTCTTATCTGAGTCTTTGATTTATCTTTGATGCATTCCACCATTTATGTAAAATTGAGAGATTGAGTTATGTATTAAATTTTTGAAGAAGGTAAAAGTAGCTCATCATTTTTCTTCTGCTTATAAGTGTTAGATCTACATTAAAATCATTTTCTATTTCTCTTGGGCCTTTTTAAATTGTGTTCTTAGGTGAGAACAATGAATTACCTGACAGAAAAAGGTTTCACCTGCACAGCCAAACTTCCATTGCATGATAAAAGAATTTTATGCAGTTTTTATACAGCCCTTAATGGCTGCTGGCAGGCAACTGTGACAGGCAGGGGCCAGACAGCACCTCTATTTTACAGATCACACAAAACAGCTAGTGAACCATGGAAAAGGATGAAGTAAAGGATAAGAAATCAAATTCGCTTCATTTAGAAAGAGTCATGGCTTACATTTGCTTTTCCCCCTTTGAACAGAACAGCAGTATTGAAACAAACCAAACTTCCAAATGGAGAAAAAGTTTGGAAAATTACTCAAAGGTAGTAAGAAGTGTGCTGTAAATCTAAGAATCTCACTAGAGAAAATGGTTCAAGATGAACTTTAAAGATATGATAATAAGTCAAAGAAGCCAGACAAAAACCCACATGTGACATGATTTGGTTTATGTGCGATATTCAGATTATGTAAATTAGTAAAGGAAGAAAACAGATTACTAGAAACCAGGAACTAGGAGGAAGGAGGATACAAGGAATGACTGCCAATGTGTATGTGTTTCAGTTGGAGGTGAAGAAAATACTCTTAAATTAAATAATAGTGATAGTTTTACAACATTATAATATAGAAACAACTAAATTGGGCATTTTTAAAAACTAAATAATATGGTAGCTTAATTACAGTTTTTATAAATGGTCTTAGGCACAACACTTTGAAGATGTTAGAAGCTAAAAAAAGCTGTGAGAAAAAATAGAATTTTGACTAAATGATAGAGAGTTTAATAAGAACATATTCTACCTCTAATTATTCTTAGGCATTAAAAATACATTTGAAATAAAACATAAAATGAAATATTCCAGACATCACCAAGCAAGTTGTGAAGTTCTATGGTTTTCAAGTATGTTTCTCTGTATAATATAAATGAGATTTGAAACCCAAACTTTACTAACTTCTTTTCCTAGAAGTACTGACAAATTAGCCTTCAAAAGGTATACCAATAAAGTAGCCATCAAATTAATAAAGCAGCAATCTAGTCCCCCCTCTCAGAAATCCATCCTGAAAAGATTAAAGATGTGCTGTAATGAAATGACACCTTAACATTTTTTACCAAGTAAAACCTTTAAATTGAAATGTTAATATAATAGCATTTTAAATGTACTGTGATTAAGTACGTTGCTTTTTGAAAAGCATTTGTGCTTACTGCTTACTCCAAATTTCATAAATTTTTTTTCTCCACATACTTTTAAAGGCAGCTGAAAGCACAGTAATATTTGGCAGCACAGGGACTCTGCCCAAAAATGTCTATTACTCATGCATATTCTTTCCTATATATTTCTCAGTAGGAAAGGAAAATTCAAACAAAGTATTTTATTTTCTGCACATGTAGTGTTCACAAGTTGAATTGTGTATAAAAATGTTTTACATTCTGATTTGTAGTTGTTTATTTTTCTGTGCACTGGAAAAACTGGAGAAAGACATGGTAGCCCAGAAGTAATCCTGAAACAATCAGCCCTTGAAAATCTTATGAGGGTTAGTATGAGTTGGACCTGACTGGATGGCATCTAATAACTTCAACAAGAGATCTAGTTAATGATTTAAAGAAGAACAAAATTCAATATCAAGCAGCTAACAGGGAAAACAAAAATGAAGAGAAACATAAAGAAGAGTATAAGATTATTTTTTTAAATATAAAATATAGCTGGGTGTGGTGGCATTTGCCTGTAAATCCCAGCAACCCCTGAGGTAGAGGCAGGAGGAATGGAAGTAACTTAACAAGACCTTATCTCAATTTTTAAGTACATTAAAATGAGTCTGGGGATGTAGCTTAATGACACATCTTGCAAAGTATGCACGAGGCCATGGGTTCAGCCTCTCAGTATTGAAAAAAAGTAAAAAGTAAAAAATGATTATGCCCAGTGTTTACTGAGCTTCTATCAGACACAGTTTTTTATATATATGATATTAAGTGATTATCTCTTTATACCCACAATTCATCAGTACAAAACCAAAAATAAATATTTGAAGGAAAAAAATGTTAAAACTTTTCCAAAGTCACACAAATCACAACATATTAAGTAAGTAGTGATGTTAAATTTTTCTTAGAACAGATGAGTTTGTATAAATTCCACCACATTATTTGGCCGATTAAAGGACACACACACACACACACACACACAAAACCAAAGATAAGAACAACAAAATACTACCAAAGTTGATTCTTTTATCTAAATGCAGGAAAGGTTTGTAAAGTACATTTTGTAAAATATGGCACTTAAAAATTATCTACATAACTATTTTGTAATCAGCCACATGGTACATATTTAAAATTTCCAATCATCAAATAGGAATTATTAAATCAATCCTTTTATTATCCTCTGAGTGTTGAAATATATGTTACTCTAAGAAAATGATAGAATTGAATGATACAGTATAGATGCAATATATTTACACAGTAGGTTCACATTAAATCCATTTACTTCAAGTGATTGTGTTATAAAACTTTTTTACTATAATTTGTTGTGAAGGGAACAATATTGTATAAATAATTCTTTGTTAAATAAAATATTGGTAATGTTGTGAGGCGCCATGGCATCAGGTCTGACTCCTAGTGACCCTCAGTGCAATAGAAGGAACAAAACCCTATCTACCACTCTGCCATGCACATGATCTTTTTTAATGCTTGAGCCCATTATTAAAGGCACCGTATTTATTCTCATTTTAAGTTGGTAGTTGATACAATTTATTCATTAAATTTGAAGAGACAGTAGCATAATTTCTAAAAAAGAAATTTATTATATTGCAATTATATCACAGTTTGGAAGCATAGATTGGTTATATATGATTCTGGATATCTGTGGTATCCTATGTTCATATTATTTTAATATGATAAGTTATATTATTAGACACTTTCTAAGCAAAATGTTTCAGGCCAAGTGCAATCGTACATGCCTACAATCCCAGAGACTCTGGAAGCTAAAGCAAAAGGATAGTGAGTTTTAGGGCAGGCACAGGCAGCCATAACTTAGCAAGACTCTGTTTCAAAAATAAAACAGTAAAAAAATGGGTTAGTGGTGTAGCTCAGTGATGGAGGACTTGCAAAATATATATAAGGTCCTGAGTTCAATGCGTTCAATGCCTGAATACTATAAAAAAACAAACAAAAAAGTTTCCCAGGGTTTAAAAGAATACATAATCTGTATAAGATTCTTATAGTATTTAAATTAAATATTATACCTGTATTTTTAAATTATTGTTACTAGAATATTATTGGTGGTATATTCTACCATTGTATGGTTTGTTTTAAACAGCCTTAAAATATACTCCCTACATTCCAAAGAAAAATCTTTCTCTTCTGGGTATATTACCTTTAAAATATAATATCACATTTTAATCTAATTTTTATTAGAGCCATTGAGATTAAAGAATTCTGACAATATTGAGATACTAAAGTACAATATTAAACATATCAGATTTTTCATGACCAGTGACATATACAATTATGAACAGAATTTAAGTAAAACCCAGAAGAGTGGCTACACAATATTTATGTACATTTCTTAATATATACAAAATCGTTGAAAAAAATCTCTGAAATTGAATATTAAATATCATATCCTTGAAAACTATTTTGTTGGTGTGATTTGATGCAATACTGGAAATGATTAACTCTAGAGTTATATTACGATTATATATTTATGAACACAACAGAGAACAGTCTTCTAATTATTATATTATCAGTGACTTCTAGTACATGTCTACATGGGTTTACTAATTTCAGTCAAATGAAACAGTCTTTTGAGAGATGGTTACAAACAGGTAGACACTGACAGAGAAAAGAAGAAGATGATTCAAATTTTAATGTGCCCAGTTAGCCACACTATTCCTGCAGACTGTTATTACAGTCTATATATTTCACTTTGCTTTATTTAAGGAACTAGTTAAAATTTACCTCTTTATTGGAGGAAGCATTGAAAGCTAAGTCAGTAATGTCTATCATCCCAATAGCAAAGATAAATAATAAGCAAACTAGTCAAGGGTAGAAAAGACATATTGAAACACTCAATAATCTTCTGTTGCTGTTATTTGTGTAGGGCTATTATTTCTTGACTTTGTTTTCATTTTTCTTTGCTCTCTAGTCACTGTATTCTTTATGCCCCTACAGCTACAAGGTACAACTTTTACATGAGTAAGGGAAACTACAGAAATATGGAGTAGCCAGTGATGCTGAAGAAGTCATCCATATGGAAAGAAAGCAAAAATACAGTATATTTGCCAATGGGCTTGACTATAATGTACCCTTTAATAATATGAAATATGAAAAACAAAGAAGGATCTCTTATAGCTCAATAGAAACATCTAATGACACATTTAAACAATGGGCAAAGATCATGAATAGACATGTCCTTGAAAAAAATATACAAATGTCCAATAGTTACGTGAATAGAGCCTCACATCCTAAATCATTCAAGAAATTCAAATCAAAACCCAAATGAAGCCTGGGGGGGTGCAAGCCTGTACTGGGTACAGTACTGGTCCTGGGGAGGCAGAGGCAGTATGATCACATGTTTGAGACCAGAGACAGTCTGCATAATTTAGCCAGATCCCGTCTCAAAAAAAGTACAAAAAATAAAAATAAAAATGGACTGAGGGTGCAGCTCAGTGGTACAACACTTGCAAAGCATGCAAGTGTGAAGCCCTGGGTTCAATGCCCAGTACCACAAAAAAGAAAAAAAATGAACTATCAGCTCTCACTTGTTTGGATGGCTGGTAAAAAGAAATAAACAAAAACTGCCATGAGTATGAAGACAAATGGTGGGTATAGAATATGTGGTAGCTGCAATGGAAAATAGCCTAGAGGTTCTTTAAGAAATTCAAGCTAGAAGTACTATTGAAGATTCAGAAATCCCACTTCTTGGTACAGGTGCAAAAGAATTGAAATGGAGATTGTGATGTGAAATCTATATTTGTAATCATTGCAGCATTATTCATTACAGCAATGACACAGAATGACATAAATTATCAATAGATAAATGAAGAAAGTATGGTATGAACAAAACGTTGTATAGTATAAATAACAAGATGTGGTACAATAAACAAGAACATGGGTAAAACTGGAGAACATTATGCCAAATGGAATTTTTCAGTAATAGATTGATATGCAAAATGGTCAAACTCATATAAAGAGAAACCAGAATGGTGGCTTCTAGTTGCTAGGGAGAGATAAAAAGGAGAGTTGTTTAACCAATACAAAGTCTCAGGTATAAAAAGTGAGCAAGTTCTATGTAAAATACTGTGATTATAATTAATGATACTCTATTTTGCCCTTAAAATTTTGTTAAGAAAGTAGATTTCCTGGCAATTGTTCTTCCAAAAATTTTTTGAAAGGCACACTGCTTAATAAATCCTAGAGTACCAGAAGACATAATTTGATTACAGTATGATCAGTTTACACTTATATAATTCTCTTAATTGCTTACTTAAATGTAATTTTGAAAACACATACAATAGTTTTTAGGGCATAATTGAAAATTGAAAAAAAATGTAGTAGATTGTGGGTCATAGTTGTAAATATGACACAACTCGATACTATCTAACAACAGTGACAAATTATAAATATGTATTCAAATGGTATAGGAAAGTCAAATTCAGTAATGAGTCTAATCATAATTTTGCTAGACAATGCATATGATTTTTTTCATTTACATTTTGGATTGACATTGACATATTTTAAACATATCTATATGTGGAATCCCCCATGTATCTGTCAGCTTGTCATGCTATGGGGGCTTGTGTGTTGCTGTGATGCTGAAACCTATACCACTGGTATTTCAGATACCAGCAGAATCACCCATGGTAGACAGATTTCAGCTGAGTTTTCAGACTAAGACATGCTAAGGAGAAGCCCCACAGGCTGGAAAGCATTCAAGAAATGAGCAGGGAACAGTTGCCTCCTCAAAGTAGAGTTGACCCAAATGACAGGAATGTAGTAAATCCTCTAGAACCACCTTTTGCCCCTCCATTATCTCTTCTTTTCCTCCTGTCCCTTCCCTTTTTCCCCTGCACATCCCAACAGTATCACTTTTAGATTCATGTCCTTTCCCTTTTCTTTTCTTCCTAACTTTCACATTTGAGAGAAACCATGCAATAATTGTCTTTGTGGGATTGATTTATTTAACTTAACATGATGATCTCCATTCCAATTCCTTGCAAATGAAATAATTTCATATCACTTCTTGGCTAAGTAAAACTCCATTATTATATATACCACATTTTCATCCTCTATTCATAGCAGAATGAAGAGACAGCCTACAAAATAGAGGACAATAGTTGCCTATATTCACCTGACAAGGGATTAGTATATAGAACATATAAAGAGCTAAAAAAATAGGAAACAAATAAGCAAATAATACAAGGTATATGTATAAAAATATGTGCTTATTGTAGGCCATGGTTTAGGAGAAAGCCCCAGCAACCCACTCCCAAAAAACAATCATCTATTGAAAACCCTATGAGCAACAGAGAAGCACTAACAATAGTGTTTCCCCTGTTGTAAGTAGGGTCCTATGAATCAGACACCTACTAAATGGCACCTAACGACAACAACAACAATAGGCCATGGTGATTGATAATAAACAGTCAAAATTGAAGTTTTGGTATAAATACTCATATGTGCAGCAGACACCAGTGCAAATGAACTGATTGTCATGTATACATACATATATATATATACATACATATATGTATATATGTATACACACACAAACACACACACACACACACACATATATATCACATAAAAGAAAACAGGATTTGAAAATTGTCATGCAGAAATATGTTACATAATTCCAGGTCGATAAACCCCAACACAAGTGAAACTCACCTGTGATAGTAGATGTCCTGCTAAAGGCCAATGACTGAACATGACACAAAGGTGCTTCTGCGGTGCTGGTGATGATCTATTTCATGGGAGCCTGATAGGCATAAAGGTGTGACAATCATCAATGCTATATGTATTTATATACAGTAAACCTCATTTAAAATGTTTAATAAAAATAATGGTTGTAGAATATTGTTGTTTTGTTTTGTTTTGTTTTGTTTTTTGCAGTAACGGGGGTGGGGGTGGTTGAGCCCAGGGTCTTATGCTTGCATGCTTTGCAAGTGCTGGACCACTGAGCTGCACCCTCAGCCCATTTTTTTCTTTGTTTTTTTTTTTTTTTTTTTTTACTTTTTGAGTTAAAAAAAGGGTCTCGCTAAATTACGGAGACTGCCTCTGGTCTTGAACTTGTGATACTCCTGCCTCTGCCTCCCAAGCCACTGGGATTACAGGCATGAGCCACCGCTCCCAGCTCTGTAGAATATTCTTTTAGAAGTCTTGTAAAACAGGTGTGGTAGCACACACTTGTAGTCCCAATGACTCAGGAGACAAAGGAAGGAAGATTTACAAGTTTGAGGCCAGAGACAACCTGCATAACTTACTGAGACTCTGTCTCAAAATAAAAAAAGTTAAAAAAAGGAGGGGGTGCTAGGAGTGTAGCTCAGTTGTAGGGAATTTCCAAAGCATTAATGAGGTCCTGGGTTCAACAACCCAGTATCACACACACAAAAAAATCTTCCAAAGAAGGAGTAGAAAGTATATTATTTTTATCTTGTAGGATTATATTTAAGAATATATACATATATATACATATATATACATATATACATATATACACATATACATATATACATACATATACACACATACATATATATACATATATACACATATATGTGTGTACATATATGCACACACACATATATATTCATTTTATGTTTTAAGAAATTAATTGGCATTACAAATACATATTTTCTTGCATGGAATATAAACATAATCAGTACGTTATAAATTCTGGCTCCAATTACTAATATTAAAATGTGAATTAGGAAGAATTATAAGAAATTTTAATAAAATAATGGTATACTAAACAGTATTATTGCACAATAAAATCAAGAAATGAACACAATTAATAGCTAAAAGTGACCATGTCTGTACTGTTTTAAATGGTTATTTTTCTTTTTATATATTAGGCTTTACTGTATTTTTAAATTTGCTAAAGTTCATAAGAATTATTGTAACCTAACAACAACAAAACTGTTTTATAATACTGCTCATTTCTAATTACCTAATGATGCTAAGATTGGATATTATTTTGTATAAATCAATTTTCATACATGAAATAGTAACATTATGGTATTACTTATAAAATGGGAAATTTTTAAAGTTGAGGTACAAACCCAAGGGCTTACATACGCTAGGCAAGTCTTCTACCACTGATCTATCTATATCACTAGTCTTCAATGGAAGAGTCTGTTGAATGACTAAGACAAGACATGAATCTAAAAACTATTATGTCCTGATTAGTACATACTGTATTTTACAAAAGGCTCATGTACATATTATCATGTTGTTGTTGTTAGGTGCCGTCGAGTCGGTATCCGACTCATAGCGACCCTCATAGGGTTTTCAATGGCTGACTGTTTCGGGATTGCCTTGGGAGTGGATTGCCAGGTCCTTCTCCCACTTTTGCAGTGCTGGGAATTGAACTTGGGACCTCAGAGACTGCAGCGCAGCACTCTACCAACTGAGCTAAATCCCAGCCCGATTATCATAAAAGTACTAATTCTTTCTTTAACACATACTTTTCTGTTGTTATTATGTGCTCTGAAATTATGCCTTGTTATGAAATTCCTACTTAGGAGTATAATATACACGTTTATTCAACAGCACTTATGCAGTATTGATTAGCTCAAATATGCTACTCATCTAGATTAGCTGACATCAGAATAAGGTGTTCATTGTTCCATTATGGAGGCACATAATGAAAGCTTTGTGTTCAGAAAAAGCATGCATATGTAAAGATACATCATGGTCTCCAGCTGACAAGAAGTGGGTATTAAAGGTCTTGAGTATTAATTTTAGAGACTGCCTACAAGACACACATATTTATTACTTTTTAGAAGTAATATCTGAACTCCAACCTTATTTTCCACAAATGGAGCCTTGTATTTTCGTGTTAGGTACCTTCAAGTTGGTTCTGACTCATAGGGTTCCTATGTACAACAGAAGAAACATTACCCACACTTTACCATGCCCAGCACATGTTAGTGATTCTCTTCTATTCATAAAGTTTTCAGTGGTTGATTGTTTCTGGGAATGGATTGCCACATCCTTCTCCTAAGCCTATAGCACTCTGTATTCCCAGGCAGTCTCCCATCCAAGGACTAACAGGCTCGACTTTGCTTAGCTTCTGAGATCTGACAGGGAGCCTAGGAAGTTTAATATTTTTTTATGCTTAATTAGCTGAAAGTAATTTTGTACTTGTTATCTCTAGACTCCCTAATAGAAATATCACTCCTAATTCTGTTCTATGCATTTCATTGAGATACCAAGAAGGGCATGCAACAGTCAGGTGGACAGTATGGATCAAGAGTATGGGTGTTTAAGCTAATGTTTCTGCATTAGAATGCTCACAATGTAGAGAAAAATCTTTTCATAAACAAAACCCCATTCTTGAAGAAAGTTCAGAGATAGAGGAAAATCTATACTTTTCACCACTGTACTTCATTCCCTTTTGTTTGTTTGCAACAGCTCTTACAAGTGTTGGAATCGTCTGGGTGATCAAGATTATTAGTTATGCAAATAGATTTCTTTCTTAAACATTGAGTGTCTTGCTTGAGGACTTTATTAGATGACAGATTGCAGAAAGAATGAGCAAAACACAGTATATGATCTAAGTTCCCTTGTCTTCTGATTTTGATACAACTAATTACGGCTTTGGCATGGGTAATTTGAAAACACTACTTATAATGCAGTGAATCTCAACATGTCTTTCTATTAATGAATTTATTACCCCACATGTCTGTCAGCTTGTCATGCTGTGGGGGCTTTCATGTTGCTGTGAGGCTGAAAGCTATATTTCAGATACCAGCAGGGCCACCCATAGTGGACAGATTTCAGCTAAGGTTCCAGAGCAAGACAAACTAGGGAGAAGGACCCAGCAGCCCCCTCCTGAAACAGTCATTGAAAATTCTATGAATAGAAGAAAAGCCTTGTCAAATATAGTTCAGAAAAATGAGCTCCCATGTTGGAAGTCTTTCAATAAATGATGGGAAGAGTTCCCTCCTGGAAATAGACTACACCTTAATGATGGAAATGGAGTAAAGCCCCTGGGACTTCCTTTTGCTGATGTGGCACCACTCAAAATGAGAATAGTGGCTGCAATATTGGGTTCAATATAAAAAGATTGTATGCATGGCACAGTGTTGATTAGTGTTCCATTCTACTTTACATAAGGGTCACTATGAGGGGAATCTGACTAGAGGGCCTGCAACAGCACTTAATTAATTAATTAATTAATTAATTAATTAATTTGTTTATTCATGTAGTGGTGCACCGGCTTGAACCCAGGGCCCTGCCCATAGTAGGCAAGTGCTCCACCACTGAGCTACATCCTCAACTCCTTCCGTATTCTTTATTCTAAGACAGAAAGTCTTGCTAAATTACAGAGGCTGACTCTGGCCTTCAATTCACAATCCTCCTGCCTTAGCCTATTGAATCACTGGGAGTACAGGTATTTACCATGGTGCCTGGCTCTTTTGTTCTTTTTCTAGCTATTTTTTATTTTTTAAATAAAAATATTGAAGCTTATCTAAAGACAATAGAGTATAAATTTCTGGTGTTAAATACAGACAATTGATATGAATGTTAAAGTCTCGTAAACTTTGCTAGAAGAATAATTTTTAAAACGCTGTCACCAGACCTAAAGAGAAAGTCTAGTTAATTAGAAACTCTGCAGGTGGGACTCAGTCATCTGTGTTTTAGGAAGCTCTGCAGGTAATTCTGATCCATGCTAAAGTCTGAGAATTGCAAGGGTAAATTAGAGCATAAAGGAGTCACTCAATGTAATTGATGTGAACATTGGCAATAAAACTTATGATAGCAGTAAATAAAAGTGAGTTATTGACTAGAAATTGCTAAGTTCATTGTAAGAATTCTTCTCAGAAGTTTTCTGTCTAGATTGAAATACAAATAACTAGGAATAGGTTCTTAGAAGATCCTCCTTTCTTATGAAGATCTACAAGCCTGCCATGAGAATACTAGTGGTTAAAAAAGAAAGGAAAAAAAGAATAATTTCAGTCGCTAATTTAAGGTTATATAATGCATTTCACATTATGAAAGCTTTCTATAGTCACCGTTTAATTTAATGTTGTCCTCAAATTCATCAAGAAAATGTAAAGGAAATTTCACATTCACTTTTTAGGGTCTGGAAAGAATATTGAGGCTTAAGATAAAATTATTTTTTGAAAATCCCATGACAAAGAATCAGTAGAGAAGTAACGCTTGCCATTGCATCTGGTGTTCCAGTGTACACATTTTAAGGAAGAATGTAAGGAAAGAACAGTTTCTGCTTGATAAGCATGAGTACTCATGGTTTTTTCCTCTTTGTGTGTGAGAGAGGATGAGAGACAGACAAAGAAAGATAGAGAACTAGAGAGGCAAAGGTGGGGGAGGATGGAAAGAGAAAGTTTATGCTGTTAGATTCAGCATCATTAAAGAAAAGGAAATGGAGTTTTTACATGAAGCACAGAGTTATAATTAAAACAATCAAATCCAAGGTCTCTAAAAAGATTCTGAATAGATTGCAGATTGCTTAAGAGCAGAATATAATCAAGCAAATCCAGAGAGAATTTAACAGATAGAAACTTCTCCTGTCTTAATTATATGTACTGGGATAATACAGCCTGTAGTAAAAAGGGATCATTTTATTTTGTTTTTAGCAGACTGAGTCTCATTATCTTGCCATTTGTCATAATAAATATTTATCTTAAAATTTGTATGTGACCAACCTTATAACTATTTTCTTCTATGTAAACTAACTGCATCTAAATTTACCTTTAAAAATAAGAGTTTTTCAAAGCCAATTGGATTTCCTAAAAGTGTATCCACATTCTATATTTTGACAAAGTTATATCTACTGCTCCTTCTGTTACCACCTTACTCCACACTCCAAAATACACCTAATTTGTTTTAATAATATAGAAATAGAAATGTGTGAAGTAGGTTATAGAGTAAGTTGATGACATGGAAAATATATCTTTCTATTCACATATCATTCAGTATGTTATGAGGCTAATTTTTTAACTTAATTCCACTGTCCATAGCAATGTTTATAAAATTTTCATGAAAGAAAAAGGAATCAAATTCAATTAAACTGAATGTCAATGATATATCAGGTATCATGCTAAGACTTAAGAACTCAGTAGTAAATAGAAAATCTGTTCTCTTTTGGGAAAGCCAGATAATCCACAAATAATTAAATTTTGTGCATGAGTATGGATATAATCATGACTATAGATCTAATATTGCCAAGGGAGAGACATAAGCCCTTCGAGAACACATGGTCTTTCAATTGAGATATAAAAGTTTGTCTTCAATGTTGGGAAATGAGGTGGTTATGGAGAAGAATTTTCATTTAGAGAGATCTTGTTCAAAACCATAGAGAACATCTCTCATTCTCAGATCAGCTAGAAGAAAAGCAAAGGTGGGAGATTTTTTTCTTTTTTCTTTTCTTCTTTTTCTTTTTCATAATTCTTCTTCTTTGCTCAAATAAAAGTCACAAACCATTTACATGTCCTTGGACACCAATTATAGACCTTAACCAAAAGCATATGGAAAGACATTAAAGGATCCTTATCCTCAGGTGTGCATTTTAAAATAATGACTGTTCTGGATATGTTGTTGTTGTTAGGTGCTGTCGAGTCAGTATCTGACTCATAGCGACCCTCATAGGGTTTTCAATGGCTAACTATTTCGGGATTGCCTTGGGAGTGGATTGCCAGGCCCTTCTCCCATTTTTGCAGTGCTGGGAATTGAACTTGGGACCTCAGAGACTGCAGTGCAGCACTCTACCAACTGAGCTAAATCCCAGCCCTGTTCTGGATATAGTGGGTAGAATAACTTGAAAAAAAAAAGCATGACTACAGACTTAGCAGGATAATGTCTTAATTTTGCTTATAATACAGACGTCAGGGATACATGGAACTTCAGCAGAGACTTTCAGAAAGACACATGAAATTGTAAAATGGAAAGGTTTGGTGGTTGATTAGTTAATAGAGACAAGTATTAAAAAGAATGACTTCTAGTGTGTGGCTTGAGAAATTAGTATCTGCTTGGTTATAACTTCAGCAGGAAACTGTGGTAGAGAAGCAGATTTAGGGTGAAACAGTAATTATTCAAGTTGGGAACATACTAACTTTGAGTCACTTACAAAGAGATAACACAGAGATACCAGCTTTACAGATGGGCAGCCATTCTAGAATTGTAGAAAGAGGGTGCAAGCTAGTAATTCATGTTTAAAAATAGATTTGATAGAAGTAATCAGAATGAGTCAAATCTTTTTCAGGAAATACATAGAAAAAGAACAAAGTGGGCCCATTAGGGACATGAAAAACAATACCATTTAAGGGAAAGAGACAAGAAAAGATACTGACAGTTAATACTCCTAAAGCCCAGATACTCTTCTGGAAGCCCAGAAGAGTAGCAGATCATGATACTCAACTGTAGGTCAAGAAAGAAAAGATGTGGTTTCCTTATTTCTGAGGGATCAAAATTGTCTACATTATCTATTGGATTCATTGGCAGGGAGGTCATCAGGGACCTTCTTAAAAGTCACTTCTGTTGACCAGAGACCTTAAATTAAGGAGAAATAAAAGCAAAATTCTAAATATAATTTCAAGAAATTTTGCTATGCAGAAAAATTAACATAGGAAAAGTTACTTGTCTGAACTTTCTCAGTAGAAGAGAAAATAATCTAAAGATTCAAAGGTTTATTTTAGATTGAAAGGGTAGAATGTGGGAAGGAAGGCAACAGGGTAGGGACAGAGAAAAGGAAAGGGTGAGACACAGGGAGAGAATAGTTAGAATGAATGCTCCAGAAGTCAATGGGGAGAGCCACAAGACCACAGGTGAGATAGACAGGGAAAGGGTGATAAGTTCTTGGTAAAACAAGAAAAAGAGGGGAAAAGAAGGTAAGAAACAGGAAGCAGGAAGAAGAAAAGGAATTTTTAATTGTACTCTGAGGAAGAGATGAAATAGACCATACAATTATAAAGAGTTGAGAAAGGACAATAAATAAAAAGAAATTGAGAGATTTTATGTGGTAGGGATGAAAAAGAAGAATAAGAGAAATTGAAGAGGAAGAAAATTAGTTGAATAAAACTGGGCAAGCACAGAAAGATACAGATAGAGATGGGAAGAGATATCTCTGTGCAATCTGTGTACTATGACAACCATGTAATGCTAATCTCTCTAATGATTGCCTAATATCCAAGGAAGAGTCATGCATGTGTTTCCATTTTACACATTATAGCAGAATATATGATTACAACTTCAAATTTTACACCTGATCTAGGGAGAACCTGTTGATTTTTCCTCCTTTCTACTTTTTTCTCTCCTCTTAGCCCTATGTAAAATGATATTTTTGCCTTCCTGAGGCAAAAACTAGACTTAACCTATACCCACCTATAATTTAATAATTTTTTGCTATGTGTTCAAGTATTCCATGGATCATGGTTTTGAAAGAACTAGAATTAACTGCCATTGAAATGCCTATGAATAACAGAGAAACACTAACAATAGTGTTTCACGTGTTGAATGTAGGATTGCTAGGAGTCGGACACAGACTCCATGGCACCTAACAACAACAGAAGTAACTTTATTGACACATTTAATTAATAACAATAAACTTTGACTTTGTTTCCATTGCCTTTAGATCCTTCAGTGATCAGAATTATAAAAACAAGATATTTAAGGGATCTATGAAACATATTAGTTCATTATCTTCCACATACACAACTTCACACAGTTTGTGTTGCCTGATACTGTGTGGACTTTGGAGCCAGAGAGTTGATCATAAATTGCAGCTTAAAAACCTGGGCAAGCTATTAAGCTTCCTAAATCTCTGTGAAATAAGGAAAACAGTATGTGCTTTTAAAAGAACTTAAGTAAAATGCATAGCACACCACAATATACTATAAACGTTAAATTTTATTCTACAAGATATTCGATCAAGGTTTCCATTATAGTTCGTTTGAGTTATTCAATCCTATTTGTTGATAAAATGAACCTTAAGTTTAACATAATTGCCACCCAAATATGGAAGAAGGATAACCAGATTCAAGAGCAGAATATGATGATATCTAACATCTGGGTGTGGAAGAAGGACATGGCAATCCATTCCTGAGGCAATTCCAAAACAATCAGCCATTGGAAACCCTATGAGAGTCACTGAGTTGGACATGACTGGATGGCACCTAACAACAACAACAACAAGAACAACAACAACAGCTGGGTTATTTTGCAAGTCATTTCCTATTATTAAGTTAATGACTTATAATGGATTTTATTATAAAAATAAAGAAATCATAATAAAAGAGAGAGAAGAAGAATATTTTGGAGTATCTGGTATGTGCGCCCTGCTAGATATATAATATATACCCATTATTTTCTCTAAGTCTGTAACAGTCTATGTCACTGCAAACCACAGTGAAGTAAATGAAACTTTAAGAGGTTTGCACTATTACTCCAAGATAAATAAACTAACGTATACTAGATGTAAAGTTTAGACAAAGATCTAGTTGGGACCAAAATCCATACTTCAAATTTCACCACATCATAAATCAATAAATGAAATTCCACAAAGTCTTTAAGCTCAAGAAAAGAATCAAGGACAGTATCTTCCTTCTAGACACTTGAGAGAAACCTTTCCATGAAAACAGACATGTCAAGTTACTTTGCCTGCCATTGAATAAGGAAGTCTCTGATGTTGAATACTCAAGGTCCTTGTTGTTTATTCTTACCTCATCAGTAGAAAACTAATTTATAGACATTTCTGATTAAGCTCAACTTCTCTTTTCCCCAGGAAGTATATTTATAAAGTGCTGTTATGAATTTTACTTTCCTTCACTATTGTCTATGGAAATTGAACTCAGATTTCTTGCTGTGAGTGCAGAATTCATAGAACATCCAAAAAATGTAAAAAAAAAAAAAAATGCCCTCTCAAAGTTAATTCTCTGAGGTATTTGGAGAAAGAACCAATGGCACATTTGATCCTACTGACTCTGAGGAATTACCTGCAATACAGCCAGGTACTGAAAATGCTAAATATTCCCAATAGTTTTCAGATATCTTCAGAAAGTTAGAAAATCCTTTTATATATTGATCCCATCTATAATATTCCATACATGATAGACATAAAGAGTAGCTTCCACTTCATTGTTATCTCTTGGAAAATGTCAAATGAAAAAAGTGACCAAAGTCTGCATTATTGTGGCCGATTTGCTTTCAACAATAAAAAGTCTAGTACACTTTTTATGTTCTCTCACTTTACACACAGTTTTAAAAACACCAGTATACAGGGTCGAGTAGACTGAAGAATGTGCAGAGAATCTATATGCTTCCCCTCCAATCTGGGGTATTTTTTGTATACATAGTGAATGCTAACAGCAGATGTTTGAAGGATATAAATTCATACACATACAAACTCACATATTTATATAGGTGCTAAATAAGTAAATAGTTACATCTGGTATGCAGCACATAGAGCAGCAGAACAGATGATTTTGCAATATTAGGGTGTTTGGGACTATAGAAGTACATTCTCATGTTCAGAATGTTGATAGATTTTTAGTTTGGGAACTGGAAGAGTTGACTGTACTAATGATTTTGAGGCTGCCCAAGATTGCTATTTCTTATATGCTTAAATGAAAACCATAATATTGCATTGAAGCTGAGTACTAAATTCTTCAGTTCATTTGCATTCATTTTGCACCAGAGGCCTATTGTCCTCTCTATCTTTATATTATAGTACATGATTAATTTTATCTCCACACATTTACACTTGAAACAAAGCTTTCATTTAAGGGATAACACTTGTTTTAAGGAGAGGTGAAGAGTTTGATTTAGATAATGTTTTCAACTTAACATTTAGTTAACAATAAGAACTTTATGGACATGGAATAATTGCACATTATAGGATATATACAAGCTCATTTACTGATTATATTTGTGCACACCATTTTATAACAAAAGGCACATCATAGCAAATGAAGTATGCATATGCATACAGATAATGTAATTTTTTAAAATATCTATAATTTTACCTATATTTTTCCTAATGGATTTGCTAATAATTTGATGGCCCTGGCTTCTATATTATTAATTTAATGTTCTAAATCATTTGTAAGAAGCAATATATAAATGAAAATAACAGTATAGAAAACCAATTCATTTTATCAATATATGCTTTTTAGAAAAACAATCTAAATTTATGAATTTTTACTTTAGCAAATTACCTTTAAAAATCATATTCAAACATAATCAAGAGGCTGGGCATGATGGGACAACCCTGTAATCCAAGCACGTTGGAGGCAGACAGGAGGCTCATGAGTATGAGGGTAGTCTGGGCTACAGAGAAAGTTCTAGGTTAATCTGGGCTGTAAAACAAGGCCCTGTCTCAGCAAAAAAACAAAAAAAGAATAAACAAATAAATGTAATCATGGATGACAGAATGATTTTAAGATAAGCATTTTCATATAGTACCCAGTGCCATTAAAAATTCTAACTCTAACCAGGCAAAGTGGCTCATGTCTGTAATCCCAGAGACTTGGTAGGCATATATAAGAGGATACAAGTTCAAGGCCAGAGGCAGCTTGTGTCATTTAGTAAGACCCTGTGTCAATTAAAGAGAAAAAAACAAACATGCTGGAGAAGGAACTCAGTGTAGAGCATTTGCAAAGCATGCATGAAGCCCTGGGTTCAGTAATAGAAAAGAAAAAGAAAAAAGCTTCTGGGACTCCCTTACTCGTGATTTTTATCACTATTTATTTTTCATTTTTTGTATATAGGTTTAGATATCTATTTCTCTAGAATCCATTTAATAGCAATATTACGTGGATATCTGTAGATAGATCAATCATAATACCTCTCACATAATGTATACACTTGCATCAACCACACAAAAGAACCACTACCAAATATACCAAAACATTTACCTTGATTATCAATTTTATTCAAATTCAAGTATTCATTGACACTAAATTATTTCCACTTATCATTTAGATTTTATGAATCCTGGTAATATTAAGATATTCTGGGAGTTTTGTTTTTTCAGTGCCAAAGGATTAAGTCCAGGGCCTTATGTATTCTGTTGTTAGGTCCCATCAAGTAGGGTCAGACTCAGGGATCTTCATAGGGTTTTAATCGCTGATTGTTTGGGGATTGCTTCAGGAGTGGATGGGCACATCCTTCTCCTGCACACTTTCTAGGCAAGTGCTATCCCAATGAACTGCACCTCTAGCCCCCTTTTTTATTTTTTGTTTTGAAACAGGGTCTTGCTAAATTGTGTAGGTTAACTCTGGTCTTGACCTTGCAATCCTCTTACATGTGTTGCCTGCTTGCTGGGATGATAGACAAGTGCCAATGTGCCTGGCCTGGGAGGTATATTTAGGGAGTTTTATGTTCAGCTAACATTTATCTCTAATAAATTATTCTATTTTTTCCCTTTCTGGATAATTTCTTCTTTTAATTATAATGATCTTGACCTCATCATTCTTCTATCAATTTCAAATAGGAGACAAAACAGGTAGATCTGTTTGTTGTCATATTTCCATTGGCATCGTCTACATGATTAAATTCCACTGTTTAATGACAAGTATTGAGATCAAAGTTAGGTAATGTTATATAATAAACACGTTTGATTTTCCTCACAACATAGTCCTTTTTTGTGATATATCTCTAGACAACTGCTACTACTATTTACCTCTATTTACCTGTTATCATATCCAGGCATGAAGATCACATATACTTTTTTCTGAACAGCTACCAATTTCCATGAATAAATTCATTTGGAATAAAGCAGTTCCCAAATAATCAAAATGCTAGTAATATGACTGGAAGAAACATTGTGTTCATGCCTTCAAATGTTAGTAAGAAAATGTACAGGTGATGACCCAAGGGATCAGAAATTTTCTTTTAACTTTGGGTCATTTGTAACTCTTAACTTCCTTCTTTTTATATCTAATTATTTTTGTGGCTTGTGTCTAAAAGTGTTTTGGATATTTAGTTTAACATTAAAGTCCTATAGTATTAATACAAATTCTCATGATTATGAGCTACAAAGAGCAAAATTTGATAATTACTTAAGAGAATTTCTGAAATCCTGAAATCATGTAATATATTTTTTCTTTGCTTTATTTGAGCAGTACTTCCTTAATTTAATATTTTTTCCAAATTTCCTGCAATACTTTTTTTTTTTTTTGCTTGATTTATTTCCACAGTTGTTTTAAATGTACTGGTGCTTTCTGGTGTATGTGAGAGTTGTTTCTGATGATAGAATAAAGGTGGAAGCCAAAACAGTATCATGGAAATATCAGCAACTTCTAAGACAGAGAGCACTTAACTTCAGTGTGTAGTCCTACTCTGGTGGTACTTTCTTCCAATGGCAAATCAATTTTGTAGTTGAAGGAATTTTCCTTATTTAAACGTGCCTCTCTATTGACAGATATGGAGGCCAAAGCTCATGTACTTTCTTATTCACTCATTCACAAATATAAAATACTTATAAAACATAAACACAACAAATTTATAATACATATAAGCTATTCTAGTGGTAAAAATAATGACATAACAAACAAAAGTCCTTATGTTTGTTTTCTTTGATGGTGCAACTGAGTACCATTGAGCTGTAGTTGGATTAAAATCAAATTCATTTTATGAACCAATTTGATGTGTTTATACCTTTATATTTTTGAGAAGAGAAGACCTTGTGGAGTATTTATCCATACATTTAATCAGTTTGTGTATTGAACATTTCTTTTATTCCAGGCAGAGTTCTAGGTACTCTTGATCCAGAAGTATGTAATAGACCTAAGCTCCCTTCCTCATAAAAGTGCTTCCCTGTGAAGTTCACAGGGTGTTCTCTGCTAGGATGTAAATGCCTTTCTTACCTTCTTACTCCAAACTCTCTTTCATTGTGGAGTTACTTTTCAGTATTATAATAGAAAGGATTACTTTTTGAAAATAACAAGTGTGAGATTAGGAAATGTATTTTCTTATTGTCTTTTCCTGATATTATTATATTTAATCAAGTAAATTAAGCAGGAGAATGAAAATACAAGTATTCAAATACAGAAAATATACAATTTTCCTTGTAACTACTCATGGCCACTTTTATAATTTTCCAAGTTTGATTTATAATGTAATAATAAAGCATGTGAAAAAAGAAATCTTTTTGGCATTTTTAAGCCTCATTTTCTTTCTTGACAGGAAATGGTAATGGCATTTGCAATTTAGCTTAACTATTAACTGGTATCAGTACAAATAGCAGCCTTATTCCAATTCTCCCTGAAATCCATGCATCACCTAATACTAAAGTTATTCCATCTTTATTTAAGAATCTTAAATTGCACCATTTTCATCAGCACCATATTGCTCTGAAGCAGTTTTCACAGCAGTCTCTTTTACCACATATCAATCAACATGATTAGTCCTGTCAAATACTCAAAAGTAAGAAATAAAAGAGCAAAAATAAGACAGACTTGCCAGGTATACCTTTTCAGATCAAATGATTTGAAATTTCTGTATTAGTGATCATTGTATCCCACACACATTTAGGGAAAAATAGCCTTGGAGCTAAATTTGTCAAACCTTTGAAGAAAAATCTCCTTTTATTTTCTTGAATACTCTTTTGCTCTACAAAATGTTGAGTGGACGGTGATGAGGTGCTGAACTTCAATTTCTTATAATGTAGAAAATGCAGAAAAGATTATCCTTAAGAATAACTTTTAAGAAAAGAAACACATAACCAATGCTCTCAAACTTGAACTTTTTCTATGTTCATTCTCCTTTAATAAGATTATTCTGTAATTTATGTAACAGAATGAGATCATTTTCTACCTTGAAATGATAATGAATTGCATAGATTATACAATATTCTTGTGGCTATCTTTAATAATTATTTTAAACCTCTTTCAGGGTTCTTCATAAGTACAATGATAATTAATATTGTGGAAGTAACTTAGTAATGTAATACTTTGCTATTTTTGCCTTGATTTTATTTTAGTTCCTCTGCAGACATTAGTTTTCAGTGGGTGTCTTAAAAATTAACGTAACATTATCATATGATCAGTATCATATATAACTATGGGGAGTAATATACAAGGGGACTTTCCTTAAAGAGAACTGCACAACAAGGCTGGAGTCTCTATAGTTACTCTCCAACACAATTTGATCTAACAAAAAGTGTAAAATGAACATAATTTTCAATTGAAATCTTTACACATGAGAATTTCATTATAATTTTCCTTTATTTCTTTGCACTTCTATAGTGAATTGTGGCTGTAAATTATATCATTTGTAATCTATCTGCTGTCTATCTATCTATCTATCACCTATCTGTTCAAACTGTGAAGAAAGGTATCTACATCTGATGAAAAGAAATACATATTATATTAAGTACCAGGTTATTGAGCCAAATTTTAAAAACTGAATGAGTTTCAGTTGTCTCCCAAGAAGGTTGGGTAAGCATTTTTGAAAGTGTATATAAAAAAGAGCAATTGTACACATGCTGGGTGGCCAAATGGTAGAAAATAGTGGTACTGCCACTGAACACAACTGTTACTCATTTCTCCCCAACTATCCAACCTTTTGGCTCTTCTTTTAACGTAGCTGGTTGGTGGGCTCTGAGTAGTCTTAAACTATAATTATCTCATCCTCTTTTCCATTTATTGTTCCAGAAACATAGCATAAATTAATCAGAATGTAGAGTTTTCACAGTGAAACAAATGAGCACAATTTAGCCCAATAAGAATTAACCACTGACTTCCTGGAAATGTGGTTTTTAAAATCTGGAATACTCATATATTTTCTGTTGAATTAAACTGTCATTTCTCCCTCCTCCTAATCATTTTATATCTACTATGACTGCCAAGAAATGACCAAATGGAAATGTTAAAATGCAAAAATTATGATACTACTGTATCCCTAAATCAATACTCCTGAATTCCATGCCTGCTTTAGTTTTCTGCCATGTGATTAAACATACATTAATATTGTTGAACACAGTTTGATTTGGATTTTCTGTTCTTTTTAGCTGAAAGCATAACTAATATATTTTCTCTTGACTGAAGGTTAGTTTCATCTCAATTCAATAATTGATTCATTCTTCTGACATTGATCAATAATCTACTATCTCAGTAAAATGATATTTGGCTGCACATATGAATAGCTTAAACAAGATATACATTTATTTTTCCTTTGAATAAACATGCTCCAGAAGTAAATGTTCAAAAGCAAGGTGGGGCTCTGTACTACGAACTCACTTGGGAACCAAATGCTTTCTGTTCAGAATTTTGCCGTTCTCAGAATTTGTCCCTAGAGTCATGTTACAAAATGATGCCTAGGCCTCCCAATAAGTGACATGGAAAAGGGACCAATAAAAAGTCAAAATGTGCAGGCCACCTCTCTTTGAAAGATTTTGGAAAACTACCAAATGACATTTATGTCCACATTCTGACTTGAATCTGTCCATTCAGCCACAATTGTTCCTGAAAAGAGTGATTTGTACTCTGGATTTTTATATACAATTCTGAAAAAATTGCAGCATAGATATTTAGTACAACTAACAATCTCCACCACTACCACTCTGTTTTTGAAATTGCGTTAGCTGCTGAACATTAATAAAATGCATAATGTAAAATAATGGCCTGCAGCTGTAGCCCTGTGGCATCGATCCCATCAGATCTTGGAAGCTAAGCAGGGTCGGGCCTGGTTAGTATCTGGATGGGAGACCGCCTGGGAACACCAGAAGCTGTAGGCTTGGGAGAAGGACCTGGAAACCCCCTCCCAAAAATCAATCTGCCATTGAAAACCCTATGAAGAGTAGAGAAGCACTGACAGTAGTGTTTCCCCTGTTGTACAGAGGGTCGCTATAAGTCGGATACCGACTCGACGGCACCTAACAACAACAACAAAATGTTAAATAATATCATGACAGATATGTTACCAATAACACAACTATGTGCTTTACTGTCTAAACCTAAATAATACTAAATGGGAAAGAAAGCATCATTTAAAATCATGCTGAGAGCTGGGTGTAGCTCAATGGTAGAGTACCTGCCTTGCATGCACAAGACCCCGAGATCTATCCCCAGAGCAACAAAGATTTAAAAAATAAAAATACTTCATTAAATAAAACTAATGCTGGAAAATCAACAAAAATTAAAGCTGGTTAAAGACATTATAAATGAATACAGATAGAGAATTTCATTTTGGAATTAGAGTTTTAATGCATTTTCCTTCTGAAATATGTTGTTCTTGTGCTAGGTGCCCTTGAGTTGGGTCTGACTCACAGTGACCCTCATAGGGTTTTCAAGGGCTGATTGTTTCAGGATTGCTTTGGAAGTCAATAGCCACGTCCTTCTCCCATTTTTGCAGTGCTGGGGATTAAACCCTGTTCCTCACAGAGTGGAGAGCAGCTCTTGATAACCTAAGCTAAATTCCAGCCCCATCTGAACTATGGCATGAGATAGTTTGATGTAATTTCTTTATATCAACTACATACTCCTAATATCTTAAAATTTAAAAATTAAAATACAATGTACTTTATGACTTAATGTCAGGAAAACTGACTATTTTCAATTATTTGTAGACATTTTGAAACCTATAAATATATATGTCTCTGCATGTTTTATTCTTTATAATTATACTTTAGGAGTTCCTTTTCTCTTTTGATTATTTCTTTATGCTCTTTTTTCTTTCAATTAGGATGTGTGAGAAATGAAATTGGTAAATTCTCAATTATGTCTGTGTCCTACAATGTGTTTTCAATCATTATTCACATTGCCAGCTATTGTGGCTTTTTTTTTTTTTAAGTACTGTGGTGTGGAACCCAGGGCCCCACACGTTAGGCAAGTGCTCTACCACTGAGCTGCAACTCCAGCCCTATTTTCATTTTTTTTTCCTTTTTACTTTGAGACAGGACCTCACTTATTTGCACAGGCTGCCTTTTGCCTTGAACATTCTCTTGCCTTAGATTCCCAAGTCACTGTGATTACAGGTGTGTGCCACAGACCATGGCCTACTGTTTAAGAATCACTAACTCAACTGTATAAAACTGTTGTGTCAAAGAGTTTTACTTTGGGCTTAACAAAGTATTTAATGAGATTTCTCTAAAATAAAATGCCATAATCATAAAATAAAATGGAATTTTAGATTGCTATTTCAAGTTAGAATTCAAATTTTATTATATTGCATTAAATGTATAATACTTATTTAAGAGAATGCAGATTATTAAAGAAACTTGTGCTTGTAAAATAGCAAAATGTGTACTATTGCTATGCTTTGCATGACACTTGTTCATCTATAAGGCAAAAGGAAATTTACATAAATATTTCCTTTACTTTTATCTTCCTATAACTTGTCAAGAATATTGTCACTATGTCTGTCACATTATGGTCAGAGAAATAAAAAGTCCTGGGTGTCCAACAGGCTGAATGTTTGCATAGGTAGTAAAGGTCTACAGGCTCAAAAGAAAGATGGTGGGAACTGTGAGAATAAAATAGGAAAAGGCATAACAATAAGAAACCAAAGTTTCTAATGTCTCTGGGCTGAATGCCACCAGCCTGCCACAGCTACTGTGCACTAGAAATTGCTGTAGTAATAGTCCTGGATCCACAAGTAAAGTATCATTTTGATGAACATTGAAACAATCAAAAGGACACTCAAGTCCCTAACAATATCTCACTTCTATCAAACACTGTTATTCCAATTTAAAAAACAGCTTGCAAAACATATGATAAACATAATTTGTAAATGTCCAGTGTCCTGAAACACATAACAGAAGTCCATAAATTGGGGCCTATCTTATACATGAAAGACAAGAATAAGGCTGAAAATTTGGGCTTAAAAGGATGAACTATATAAACAGAAATTGAGGGTGGCTCCTAGTCGCACTTGTCTGTGTCTATATTTGTTCCTTGTGCTCATGACTGCTTTAGAGGTTCATCTGCCTGGAAACTTGAGACTAGCATTTTTGCTTATTAGGTTCAGTTTGAGCTTTAATTAGTGAGTGATTATTTAATTTCATGGATCACATAGGCATTGAAGCACATTATACAATAAGACTAAAATCTTACATGATTCTCTGGAAAGTTGGCATAATGCAATAAATTCACTTGTGTTTTATAATAAAATTATATTCATGCATATAGAATCATTCTCATAAATGCAAATTCATTTTCATTTACTAATTTATCTAAAACATATATTAACTTCATTAATATGTGCATACTGTACTAGAATAGCCTAGGGTTTTTTACAAACAAAAACACAGCACCAAAATCTAACACATATAGGTCCATTTCTTCATGCTCCCATCTCTGCTGAAGGCTCAGGAATTCATGTAGACTACATTGCCAACCTTCTGTGTGGCAAATCAGGCATCTAGTCTCAGATCTCACTATTTTCCTTTCCCTCAAAACAAATCATTTGGAGCAAGGCATAATGCAGTCAGACATTCATATGTAATCTTCCGTACAGTACTAAGCTTGAAAGTGATGCTTCACTTTCACAGATGCTTCCCTTTCACTTCTAATTACAAATCACAATGTCCACTTAGATGTAGTGGGGATGGGAAAACTGGGGAATGCTATAGCCTTAACATTTATTATTGGCTAAAAATGTTAGAGGGAGTAAGAAGGGAATAAATATACCATAAGACAAAATCTTGGGGAAAAGATAACTTTAGTTAACACAAGTAGGAAATATCTTCCTAAATATGAGACATTTAAGCTCAGACCTATACTGGATGTACTTTTGCTTCAAATAACATTTATTATTGATTCTGGCTCAGGCTCAAATTACCTGCTAAGTTATGGATTTTTTTTTCATTAGAGATGCAAATAATTTCTATCCAAAAGAAAAGACAAACCATAGTTATACTTTCATTGATTTTTTAACATATATTACTTTTGAATGTAACTTGACAACTTTATTCTTAATTATTCTTTCAACTATTATAATCAATTCTTACCGTATTTTCTCTTTACACAAATATAGGCATCTGTTTTTTTAACAAAGGAGAAGAAACAATTAAATGGAGAATTAATTTTTAGAATAAATGCCATTGGAAAAACTGGACATCTATGTGAAATAAAAAAGAATGTAGGCACGATCATTATACCTTTCACAAAATAAATAAAAACTCATAGGAATGTTCATCTACCTAAATGTTAAACACAGTATTCTAGAATTCCAAGAAGATAATATAGGAAAAAATTTAAAGATCTTGTCTTGGGCAATGATTTCTTATATACAACACCAAAAGTACAATCCATGAAAGATAAAAGAAATAAAAAATGGAATTCATTTCAATGTAAAACTCTTACTCTGTAAGACAAGTCACATACTAAGAGGAAATATTTGTATATCACCTATTGGATAAAAAATGGTACCCAAAATATACAAAGAAACCTTAAAGCTAAATAAGAAGAAAATAAAGACTCAGTAAAAATGGCAAAATTTCCGAACAAAAACCTCATCAAAGAAGATATACAGATGGCAAATAAGAATTTGAAAAAATGTTCTATATCAAATGTCTTCACAAAATAGCAAATTAAAATAACTGTGAGTAATCAGTACAGACTAAAATTCAAACACTGACACTACCAGAGGCTGGTTAAGATACAAAGCAAAAGAAACCCTCCTTCTTTGCTATGAGAATGCAAAATGCTAATTCACTTTGGAAAACAATTGGTAAAGTCTTACAAAGATAAGCACAGTCATCACAAAATCCACCAATTACATTCCTTGGGATTTACCCAAATGAGTTAAGAAATTATGCCCACAAAACAAAACAAAAACAAAATCAAAACAAAAACTACAAAAATCTTGCATGTGAATGTTTACTTCAGCTTTAACTGTTGTTGTTGTTGCTGTTAGGTGCCATTGAGTTGGTATCCGACTCATAGTGACCCTCTGTACAACAGGGGAAACACTATTGTCAGTGCTTCTCTGCTGTTCATAGGGTGTTCAATGGCAGATTGATTTTTGGGAGGGGGTTGCCAGGTCCTTCTCCCAAGCCTACAGCTTCTGGTATTCCCAGGTGGTCTTCCATCCAGGTACTAACTAGGCCTGACCCTGCTTAGCTTCCAAGATCTGACAGGATTGGATGCCACAGGGCTACCGCTGCAGCTTTAATTATATACCGCTCAGCTTTAATTATAATTGTCAAAATTGGTTGCTACCAAGATGCCCTTCAATAGGTGAATGGATAAACAAATATAGCTACATCCAAACAATGCAACATTATTCAGCGCTAAAAAGAAAGGAGCTAGCGTGCCACAAAAAAAGAAGACATCTTAAATGCATGTTGATAAGCCAAACACGCCAAATATGTAAAGTCTACATACTACCTGATTACTGCTGTACATAGAGTCTGTATCAGTCAGATCAGGCTCAAAATGACCTAACAACAACCACAGGGCTATGATTTAGCTCAATTGGTAGAGTGCTACTACACACTCTTTGAGGGCATGAATTCAATCCCCAGCATGACAAAAATAGGAGAAGGACATGGCAATCCACTCCCTATGCAGTTGTGAAACATTCAGCCATTGAAATCCCTGTGAGGGTCGCTATGAGTTGAACAGGCCTCAATGACACCTTAACAGCAACAACAGCGATAAACAATCTAGAGATGATTTTTTAAATGCAGGATTAAGTATGTAGAGTATATGCAAATCCTATGACACATTATATAGGAGACTCAGCAGTCTGTGGATGTGCTTATCTGTGAAGTGTCCCTGATCATTCCTCCAAAGACATCAATGGTGGACTCTATGTTATAATAAGATCTTTTTAAAAGAAACTCAGAAAGTACTAAATACCTATAATATCAAATATTATGGATGACATCTTATCAGTAATAATCATAGGGGGAGGTCCTGTGGATGGCATTAAAATCACTCCATATTTGTAAAAAAACAATTTAGTTAAACAAACAGAATACTAAAAATCAATGGATTATTCACTAATATTTTCTATAGTAAATCATATCATATATTAATGCATAGTAGATTTGATTATTGGTTATATATACAAAGCATAAGTGAGCAAAATTCTCAAACAACCTGAGACTTTACACACAAATATGACTAGACTAACATACATAATACTTATTGTCTACTTAATAAATCCCAATGCTTATGCTCTTCTGTGGAAGTAAAAGTGGTATTTTGTTGCCAGTTTGTAGGTAAATTCTCAAATTTACCTTAGATATCCTGTTAATTGTACGTAGCTTTTTGTCCTCCAATTTCTGGGGAATTTCTTATAACTTTTATATAATTTCACCTCTTCTTCCAACTTCATCCTACTACTATCTCCTCAACCTCTAGATGATAATCTAACTAGTGGAGATTCACCTTTCCTTTTGAATGTGATATGCTTTCTCCTCTTCAGTTACTTGACAAAATATTTTCCACTTGAACTCACTTAATCCAGTAGAAGTGTATATTGTGGTTTGCAGAAATAGCCATTTACTAATTAAGTGTATCATTTCTATGAATAATTACTTCATAGTTCATTAAGCCCCTTGTTGAGATTTGATAAGATTGCTTAGGGATTTGGGTTTTGGAAAGATAGTATATGATCAAATAGTCATATTTATATTAAACTAACTTACATTATTCTTAATGAATTTAACTATTATGGCTTCTACTATATCAGCATAATATTAACATAAAATTTAATACTATCAAGGTATTTGAAAAGGTTTCTCATCATATGTTACAGCAAAGAGATCTCTGTGAATTATTCTCATGTGTTATAGCAAACTCAAGAGGCTCAATGATGTCATGTTGTCTTACAACTATTTGAAAATTATGTCTCAGGAATGTTGAATAACAGTGTCTTGAATTGGGAATAAGAAGTATTGGCAGCTGTCCTAAGTGATTTGTTAAAAATTCTCCACCTTTGTTTCTATTCACATCTGTATTTTTAATATAGTATTTGATAAATTTGTGCTGGCTGTTGATAATATAGATCAGTGAGATCAGGAAGAAAAATTCCTACATATGAATGTAGTTTTCAGATAAACAAACATGTACTTATATATACCCATTTACATATACATCCATACAAGTGGATGTATTCACACAATTTACAAATTTCATTTCCCAATTTAGTTAGGTAGGGTGCAAAATCGTACTGGAAATAGGTCTTCCATTGTGTCATAACAAATGTATCTGCAGAATCCCTAATAGGGGAAGGTAGTCACCTGCAACACAGTGCCTACAAGATGTACAGTCTTCTTGGGCCTCCAAAAGGCTGTGTTAATTTCCTGCCCTTTTATGTATGGTATGTTAATTGACATTGTGGAGAAATTTCTAATTATCCGTTAACATACTGCTTTTAAATATATGTGTAGAAGTCCAGAACCAACATCTGTATCTGCAAAGCCACCTGTTTTTCCAGATTAAGAAATCAGTTAGTGCCCTCAGTGCTCTGAAAAAGCATTTCTGCCTCCAGATTTCTCACTAAATGCCCTTTTTCCCACACTGGTACTAGATTTCAAAAATCCCTAATGAAATATAGAACATGAAATTTAGTCACAATAAATGGAATGTCTGAGTTTAGACTTAAAACAACAGTTAAAATACCAACAAAATGAGGAGCAAGAAAGATGTTCAGGTCAGGCATTTTATTTTGTTGTAATATTCAATTATTCACTATGCATCTACAATATTAAATAATTGCCTCAAAATGTAAGTCCAAATGAATGAATTTAGATCCAAATAAGGGGATTACATATTGAACCCTTATAATCTCAGGACTGAATTTTAATTGTTGTTGTTGTTGTTGTTAGGTGCCGTGAGTTGTGTCCGACTCATAGCAACCCTACATACAACAGGGGAAACACTATTGTCAGTGCTTCTCTGCTGTTCATAGGGTTTTCAATGGCAGATTGATTTTTGGGAGGGGGTTTCCAGGTCCTTCTCCCAAGCCTAAGCTTCTGGTGTTCCCAGGCGGTCTCCCATCCAGGTACTAACCAGGCCCGACCCTGCTTAGCTTCTGAGATCTGACGGGATCGGATGCCACAGGGCTATGGCTGCAGGCAGATATATTAGGTGTTGATGAATCGAGTCTGACTCATAGCAACCCTACGTACAACAGAACCAAACACTCTTTGGCACTGTGCCATGCCCAGTACTATGTCAGTGCTTCTCTGCTATTCATAGGGATTGGATGCGGCTACGGCTGCAGGATGTCCAACTCATAGCTACCCTTATAGGGTTTTCAATGGCTGACTGTTTTCGGGATTGCCTTGGGAGTGGGTTGCCACGTCCTTCTCCCATTTTTATGGTGCTGGGAATCGAACTCGGGACCTCAGAGACTGCAGAGCGGCGCTCTACCCACTGAGCTAAATCTCAGCCCCCAACTTTAATTAGAGTGATTTAAACACACAGTAAATCAAATCTTAAACAACATTGTGAGAGAAATATAGAAATATACTTTGAGAAAGTAAACGTAATAGCTACATCAAGTACATAATGGGCCTCCAGGTCAAAAAGAACAGATTTATTTCATGCGTTTCATTCTAAAATAAGGAAAAATCTTAGAGAAGTTGATATTTAATCAGTCCAATAAGAAATTGATTAGAATTAGAGAAATCCACTAATTGGTATAGGCATTTTCATAGTAACAGGAGAAATAGCATGTTTTTTGTAAAAATATTTAGATGTGTCTATGAATGATTTTTGTAGAAGAAATTAAATACCATAGTCAAAATTACAAAACCTATATCCAAATATGATTATTGAAAAATGTGATCAGAATTATGGGCTTTGCAAAATCTTTAATATTATGGTGCCAATGGAAGAGTGGCTAGGAAGTAGTGACCTTCATCAAGTCAGATCATCTCTTTATTGGCTGTATTTATAAAATACATGCCTTATTAAATTTTGCAGGTGGATAGGCAGTCATCCATTGTTGTTATTCTGCACTCTGGTTGCCCATTAGAGAGACTGTGGTTTTTTTTTTTAATCCTATGGACTCCCAGTGCCTTCTTCCCCCAGATTTGTAGAGGAAAGTGTTTGGAGATAATCCTGCCATTACTATTATTATTATTATTATTATTATTATTATTATTATTATTATTATTTCAGCATCCAGAATTGAAAGACTGAATTGGTCTAACTTTGGGGATAAGTGGCAATCCCCCTGGGTCAGTTACTCTTCCCAGTGTTTTTCAGGAAAGAGTAATTATTTATCATTCACTAATATAATAAGTAATCACTGAGTCTTTTGGATAATACTAATTTTAAGAGGTGATCTAATGTAACCCACCATTTGCCAGTTGAGAGAGACAAAAAAAGTAAATAAGATAGTATGACTAGAAGAGAGATATGAAATTGGAAAGATGAAGGTAAAAAATGCATATTGTAATCCTGAAGGGAGTACCTTGAAGTTGTGGTGTAGATTAGATTAGTGGATTAGATTAGTAATTAGATTAGTAGATTGGTGGTGAACTGAAATTAGTTTGGGAAAAAACTCCTATATCCTAAAATATTTGAATCTTATCCTAGAACAAAATGAGGAGTCACGTGGGACAGGGAGAGTGGCTCTTTTCTGCCTCCTTCCATTTCCTTCTCCTTTTTCAGCACATAGACATAGAGGAGCAGCTTTAACATTATTCTTTGGCATGAAGTAGGTAGTCTTTAAATATTTCAGAATATCTAAATTAGAAATTCCATTCTTGTTTCACATCTCTAAGGAAAATACAGTCCTTTGCTTTCATCAGAAAGGGCCAAGAACTAGTACTTAAGATTGCATGAAAATATTTAATGAATAACCACAGAGAGGAATTTGGGAACCTTGGAAAAGCATGGATTAAGAACAGATTTTTTAAATTACTAGATATTACAAAAGAAATATGGTTTAACTCAGTTGGTAGAGTGCTATTTTCTACTGAGGACCCAGTTCTATTCCTAGCATGGCAAAAATAGGTGAAGGACGAAAAAACCCACTCCTGAAGAAATTGCCAAACAATCAGCCATTGAAAACCCTTTGAGGGTCACTAAGCTAAGTCTTGGAACCAACTCAATGGCACCTAAAAACAACAGATATTACAAAGGAAAATTATTCAATGAGAAACTAACTGATAGGATTTAGTTATTTTAAGAACTAAAGTCATTGATTAAAATGCCTTTTGTAAGTACTGTTGTCCATGTTTTTAATAATAGTTATCACTATGAAACTTTTTATATCACAGCTAATACCTATTTTGGGCTGTGATTTAGCTCAGTTTGTAGGGCATCACTCTGCAGTCTCTGAGGTCCCAAGTTCAATTCCCAGCACCGCACTGGGAATTGAAAATGGGAGAAGGATGTGGCAACCCACTCCCAAGGCAATCCCGAAACAATCAGCCATTGAAAACCCTATAAGGGTCGCTATGAGTTGGACATGACTCAGCGGCACCAAACAACAACAACAGTACCTATTTTATGCTTTCTGCATAACATTCACTCTCGTGTGTGTGTGTGTGTGTGTGTGGTACTGGGGGTTGAACCTAGGGCCTCACATCTGCATGCTCTGCAAGTGCTGGACCACTGAGCTGCACCCCCAGCCCATTTTTCTTTTTACTTTTTGAGACAGGGTCTTGCTAAATTACACAGACTGCCTCTGGTCTTGAACTTGTGATCCTCCTGCCTCCGCCTCCCAAGCTGCTGGGATTATAGGCATGCACCACTACACCTGTCCCAAACATTCACTCTTATAATTGCTTCATGTTATTAACTGTTGGACAAAGAAAATTAATTATACATAGTAAAAGGAAATTAAAAAAAAATTAAATTGCCAGGTTGGTGGTATACACCTGTAATCCCAATGAATTGGGAGGTATAGGCAGGAGGATTGCAAGTTAGAGGCCAGAGGTAGCCTGCATAATTTTGCATGACTCTTTCTCAAGATAAAAAAACAATTTTAAAGTGATTGGATGCAGCTCAGTGGTACATTGTTTGCTGAATATGTATCATGAACTGAGTTCAGTCCCCTATACTATAAAAATTATATATTTATTATATTACTGCAATCACTGTTCAGTGTTAGTGCACATTTAAATTACAGTGGAGGATATAGGAAGTATAGAGTAAAATACATGTCCAAAGAATTATGTTAAGGCTGACTTAAAAATAACCATAGATATAGGACATGCTATGTTCAAATGAGGTCATGGTCTCAATTGTAGCTTCTCTGAAATACATATAACCTATTTTTAATCTTTGGCATCCCTTATTTGTATGTATTTGAGAATGTGCACATGAATAGCAGTGATTTAATATGATTATGTGGGCATATGGCAAGAAGCTTGGCTTCTTGGCATGTTTACCAGAATGACTTTAGTGATTTTTGAGTTATAAGTGAGCAAAAAAATACTTTTTAACTTTGTAAAACATTTGAATTTTCATAACTCTTTATAATCCAAAATAACAGCAGTTATACACTTTATACTTGGCAACATTAGCATTCTTATTTCAAACCCAAAGTAGCTTATGTTGTGAAGTCTATGGAAATGTAATCATCTGTAGTCTATTTTCAACACAAGCAGGAGAGAAGTTTAGCTTAAGACCATATTTAACTAAATAATTAAAAGCTTGTAGATACTCTGATTTGCTTAGCAGTTTAGCTTAAATGAGAAATTAGTTAATGTTTTCCAAATTTATATACTCATTAATTTATTTCTTTTCTAGGTAAGGCATATCATTTCAGAGAATTTTCAAGTGAATGATATCCAATCATGTTTTGACATTTTTAATTCACTTTTTGATTATAATCATAATAAAGTTATTAGTAATATGCTCTTTGTTACTCTGTTTTTTTTGAAAAAAAGGACATGCTACAGTTTTAAGATCTTTAATATGAAGATGATATTGGATATTCTTTTTTAGTAAAACACATTGTTGTTTCTTGGAATGTAAAACAAGAAAAATGAATTTTTTATATCATTAATAACCTTTCTGCAGGTTTTAAGTTCATGTATTTTATTTGTTTTTGTATAGTATAAAGGTATTATTACAAGTCAAACTTTATCATCATAGGCACAAATCAGTTCTCAGAGACTGGTATTAACATTAGTTTTCAACTGTAAATGTGTGTGCTTTCAACATTTTACCACTCAGAATTTTTTTACTTTGTTGATTAATACTACTTCACATTCGATAGCAATACTCAATTGTTTACCATCCCTACAAAGAGGAAATAAGAGGGATTTATCTCAGTTATGGCTATTAAATGTTCACAAATGGAAATTTCCAACACAGACAACAAATGGATGGACTGTAGTTTATTCCATGACTGATTTCTGCAAAATGTTGCATGTTTCTATTTTCTAAGATATGGAGTGAATTTGAATTCTATGATAGATATGGTTACTTATTTTCTACAGAAAAAATTCCAAGAATTTTTTTTACATTTCCAATTATAGTTCAAGATAAATGTTTTATGTGTATATTTATGTTTGTATGTCTATGAGTGTTTATATACAGACATATAAAATATGCAGTGTTTTACATTATTTCAAAGTTTATTTCAACTATTTAATAAGTATGATTATTAAATAATTTATAGACAACTTTTCAAATATTATACAAACTTACTGAGTCTCATATTTAAGAAACACTTATTGTTTATGGGTGGCCTATAAGTTTCAAAGAATTTTAGCAAGTATATCTCAGTGAAATCTTCCACCCCCACACCACCACATCTAGAATCAGATTGTGGAAAGAAAGACTGCGTTTCCTTCTTGCCACTATTACTTTAACTAGGTCAACTTCCTTTATAATGTCTTTTGATAAATAATTTATAACAAAACAAGGTCTATATATCATTTATGGGCTGGGATTTAGCTCAGTTGTTAAAGTGCTGCTTTGAAGTCTCTGAGGTACTGAGTTCAATTCCCAGCACCTCAAAAATGAGAGAAGGATGGGGCAATACACTCCCAAGGCAATCCAGAAACAATCAGCCATTGAAAACCCTATAAGGTTGACTATGAGTCAGACACGACTGGACAGCACCTACAAACAACAACATGTCATATTCATTGGAGTAAAAAACATTTTTAAAGTGCTACTTCCGTGTTCCCTTCAATTTTCTTCATCCATGTTTTATTGAATTTGATACATAAAACTTTCACCTCTGATTAAATTTAATGCTGCACATTTTTACCTTTCATTTTTTCCTTTTCTCTTTCCACAGCTTTTGGAAATGGGAAAAGTTTCTTGATTTCTACTTCACATAATTACTTATTGGTAAATAAGAAAGATCTATGGATTGCTGTATACTGATTCTATATCCTAGAATTTTGATGAATTTATTAGTTCTAATACTTTTTGGGGAAGTTTATAGGGGTATTTGTGGGCTGGGGTTTAGCTCAGTTGGTAGAATGCTACTCTGCACTCTCGGAAGCCAAATGTTGAGTCCCTAGCACTATAAAAATGGAAGAAGGACCTGGCAGTCCACTCCTGAAACAATCCCAAAACAGCCTGCCATTGAAAAACTTATGAATAGCAGAGAAACATTGAAATAGTGCCAGGCATGGCATAATGGTGTGCTGTGTTTCTTTCTGTTGTACATAGGGTCGTTTTGAGTCAGACCAGACTCAATGGCTTCTAACCAGAAAAATGACGTAGGGATTTCAACATATAAAATTATGTCATACGCAGAAAGTGACAATTTGACTTCCTCTTTTCCAAATGGGTTGTCATTTAATTTTTTCTCTTTTTAATTGCTCTGGCTAGGCCTTTCAGCTCAACATTGAATAAAAGTGATGAAAGGGGCATCTTTGTGTTCTTCCAGACCTTAGTGAAAAATATATCAGTTTTTTCTCATTCAATATTATGTTAGTTTTTGGTTTATCATATAAAGCCTTTATTATGCTGATGTATAGTCCTTCTATATTTTTTATGCTGAGAGAGTTTATCTTTAATATATGTTGAACTGATTTCTGTTTTAAGATGGTAGATTAAAGGTAGCTTCCATGTGACATAGTAAAACAAAGGCATTTGAATAGGAAGGAATGGAATCTTTTCCTTATAAAGAAGGTCTAGAGAAGCACCAAAACCACAAAGGAGATTGTTACACAGTCCCAGGTAAGAAGGACTGATCAGGAAATATCTCCAGAAATGCCTTTCCATGGGGGAGGGGAAATGAAGCCCTTATCTAAAGAAGTAAACCAGCCAGCCCTGGCTATCACTGACATTGCCATAGGAAAATCCCACAGTCCTTAAAGCCCTTGAAATATTCCAGGGACTTGCTGAGACAATGGATCTCCCTGACTGAGGGTTTCAACATTGGAGAATTGACTCATTCTCCCACTCTCAGTATCTCTGAGAGTTTTACCTCATGCCTTCTTGCTAGGGAACCTATTGTGTAAGACTGTGTATATATATATATATATATATATATATATATAGCGTGCAGCTGTAGCCCTGTGGAAACCGATCCTGTCAGTTCTCAGAAGCTAAGCAGGGACTGGCCTGGTTAGTACTTGGATGGGAGACCACCTGGGAACACCAGAAGCTGCAGGCTTGGGAGAAGGACCTGGCAACCCCCTCCCAAAAATCAATCTGCCATTGAAAACCCTATGAAGAGCAGAGAAGCACTGACAGTAGTGTTTCCCTGTTGTACAGAGGGTCGCTATGAGTCGGATACCAACTGGACGGCTCCTAACAACAAGTATATATATATATATATATATATATATATATGGTGACTTTTCAATGTTAATATTCATTTCCGCATTTTCCTGTTTTCTGATGTAATTTTTATCTTTTATCCTTTTTAGGTTTTTTTTCTCTCTTTTTCATTCTGCCTGCCCTTTTCTGTATCTCTTTTTTTCTATTTGTTGTTAGGTACCCTCAAGTCAGTATCTGACTCATAGCGATCCTACATCCAACAGGGGAAATACTATTGCCAGTGCTTCTCTGCTGTTCATAGGGTTTTCAATGGAGGATTGATTTTTAAGAGCAGGTTGCTGGGTCCTTCTCCCAAACCTACAGCCCATGGTGTGCCCAGGCAATCTCCCATCCAAGTACTAACCAGGCCAGACCCTGCTTAGCTTCAGAGATCTGATGGGATCAGATGCCACAGGGCTATGGCTGCAGGCATTGTTTTCTATTTACTATATTTTAAACCTTTTAGGATTTTCATTGCTCTGTTTATGGTTGCCTAATTCTGTTTATATATCTTTTTTATTTATTATATAATCATTTTTTAAATTTTTATCTCCTTTCCCTCCATCGTCCTAACATCAATTTCCTTTTGAAGTCTTCTATTTCCTTTCTTTTACTTCACTCTTGAGACATCCTTTTTGTCTCTCCTTTCTCTGAAGCCCCCTTCTTACTTTAGGCAAATACTGTTTATACTTTCACTATAAGTATTTTGTAACGTCTTGGCCTACTCAATATTATAATGGCCATTCTCTGTTCTTTGGGCATTTTTGGTGCAGCAATTGGCATTAAGTGATTTTAAGTGTGTTTCTATATCTGGTTTGGCAGGGGATTGTAACTGTTATAAGGGTTTGTTTCCCTCTCTGGGACTGGCACTGGACATTGTGTTTTTAAAAAAAGGCTCACAAGACTCTCAAACAATACAGGAAGGGATATCCACCCCTACAGATGCCCAAATCACAAATCAGAAAGGCAGGAAACATGTAAAAAAAAAAAAAAAAAAAAAAAAAAAAAAAAAAAAAAAAAAAAAAAAAAAAAAAAAAAAAAAAAAAAAAAAAAAAAAAAAAAAAGCACAGCAAAACATCTCATCCAAAAGACCATGCTTCTTTAACCACCCAATCCAAAGATACAGAAAGAATTGAAATGTCAGACAAATAATTTAAAAGTTAACTTTTAAAAATGATTAGTGACTTCAAAGGAGGACACAAGCAAGCAAATGAATGAAATGAGTTCAATATAGGACTTAGGTCAGAAAGTCAACAATATAGAAGATAAAATGAGCAAAATGGATAAGAAATTCAGGAAGGAAATTGAAATTTTGAAGAAAAACAATATTGGGAATGAAGAACTCAATAAACCAAATATAAAACACAGTGGAAAGCATCACCAGAAGAGTAGATGAAGCAAATGATTGAATATCAGGGATGGAAGATAAATTTGAGGAAATACTACATTCAGATTTCAACAAGGGGAAAAAAAGAACATGGCCACAATTTTCAACAAATTTCAGACATGAACAGGAGATTAAATCTAAGGAGTTACAGGGCAGAGGAAGTTGCTGAGATAAAAACTAAAGGCATAGAATTATATGCAGTGAAATTATAGCAGAAAAATCCCCAAGTCTGGGGAAACAAATGGACAAACAACCATAACAGGAATTAAGAACAACAAACATACATGATTAGAAAAGAACCACCCTATGACACATAATATTAAACATGCCACAAATACAGAACAAAGAAAAAGTATTAAAAGCTGCAAGAGAAAGACAATGACTCACTTACAAAGGAAAGCACATCAGAACTACATCAGACCTCTCAAAATAGTCCTAAATCCTTCAGAAGGATGGAAAGATATAGTTTAAGCCCTGAAAATACATAATCACCAACAAAGATTATAATATTTAGCAAAGTTATCATTTAAAATTAATGAAAAAATAAAGACATTTCAAGACATATACACACTAAAGTAATATATAACCAACAAGCCAGCACTGGAGAAGATCCTTAAAGGAATCCTACACACACAGTAAGAAGAAAGACAGTCTTCACCACAAGAACATAGGAAAGAATAAACTCCATGGGAGAAACAAATTAAATAACATTAAGAAATAATCAGTCATATCTAACTCAAAAAACCAGCAAACCCATAATATAAGAGAGAAAGAAAATAATGAATAGTATATAAATAAACCAAGAAAACACCCAACATAAAACCTCTCTCAATGATAAACCTAAATATAAATTATCTTAATTCTACAGTTAAATGAATTAGATTAGTTGACTGGATTTAAAAAAATCCAAAAACTTCTTGAATTTCTTCTCTGCGAGAAACACATCTCACTGACAAGGACACACACAGACTGAAAGTGAATGGCAACTGGGAGTGTAAAAAAAGGAGGGGTATGGATCCTAATATCAGGAAAGGTACAGTGCAAGATAAAACTAGTTCTAAGAAACAAAGGTCAATACATATTAATAAATAGAACAACTGACAAATAAGGTATAACAATTATAAACATATATGCATTGAATATTGGTGCATCCACCTCTCTCTCTCTCTCTCTCTCTCTTTCTCTCTCTCTCTTTCTTCCTTTCCTTATTTTATTTTATTTTATTTTTGTGGTACTTGGGGTTGAACCCAATGCTTCACACTTGCATGCTTTGCAAGTTTTAGACCACTGAGCTGCTGCCTCCAGACCCCCCCCCCTTTTTTAAAGACAAGGTCTCCCTAAATTATGCAGACTGCCTCTGGTCTTGAACTTGTGATCCTCCTGCCTCCGCCTCTGCATCCGCTGGTATTACAGGTTTGCACCACTTTGCCAGGCTACCCAATTTTATTTAAAAAAAAAAAAACACTACCGGATTTAATAGAACAGAGGTCCAGATACAATAATAGTGGATGACTTCAATACCGCACTCTTATCTATAGATAAAACATCCAAACAAAAAAATCAACAGAGAAACTTCAGAGTTAAATATCACATTTTTCTTAAGTGTGGATGATAGATTTCAATATATATTCATTATTAAAACATGTAGGTCATGACAGTAGACGGTACTAAATAAAGTAGGGAAAGGTAATAGACTAAAAAAGGGGGGAGGGGGCATGAAGAAAGTGTAATAAGAGAAAAGAAAGGAAATATCACCTATGTGACCCTTACATCAAGATCAGGATTTACATATATAGATAGAGATACTCACGAAAAAGAAATGCAAGTCAAAACGAGATCATTGATGAGGAGGGAGGGGACTGGAAAGGGGTATCATGAGAGGGAAAGGGCAAAGTGAACATGAGCAATGGACAATGAAATGCATATATGTATGGAAATGTCACAATGAGATCTGTTAATTTGTACATTAAAAATTACCAACAAAATTAAAAATAAATATATGTTGTATTTTCGTAAATGCCTTTTGGCATCTACTCAGTTTATAATGATTTTTGTTCTTCATTAAAAATCAACTTTCATAAATTTTAAGAATAAAAATTGCATAATGTCCATACTACTCAAAATGATCTCGATTCAATGCAATCTATATTAAAATATGAACATCAGTGCTCACAAAATAAGGAAAAAACTATGTTAAAATTTGCATAAGACCACCCAAATCCCTGACTAGCCAAAACAAATTTGATTAAAAAGAGCAAGAAAGGAGGAATTATTTAGCAAAGAAAAGGAAATTACCTGGTGGTATCTGACATTAACAACTACTACAAATCTGTACCAATCAAATCAGCATAGTACTGGTATAAAAATAAACACATAAACTAATGGAACAGAATGGAGTGCCTAAAAGAAAACCCACATATGCACTGCCAACTGGTTTTCAAGAAAATCGTTAAGAATGCCAGGTATGGTGACACATGCTAGCAATTCCAGCACTCAAGGGGATGAGGAAAGAGGATCACAATTTCACAACCAGCTCAGCTACAAAAACAACAAAGTGAACAAACAAACAAGAAAATAATGGTACAAAGAACATGTATTGGAATTGGATGGTATTTCAGGAAATGGTACTGGGAAAATTGGATATTCAAATACATTAAAAAGAACTATATGCCTATCTCTGTTGTGGTTGTTGTTGTTAGGTGCCGTCGAGTCGAGTCCAATTCATGGGGACCCTGATAGGGTTTTTAATGGCTGACTGTTTCGGGATTGCCTTGGGAGTGGGTTGCCACGTCCTTCTCCCATTTTGAGGTGCTGGGAATTGAACTCAGGACCTCAGATACTGCAGAGCAGCGCTCTATCAACTGAGCTAAATCCCAGCCCATGTCTATCACTAATCAGTTACAAAAATCAGTTTGTTATGGTTTGAATCTAAAAATGTTCTCTGAAGATTCATGTGATATAGGATCATCCTACAGTTTGTGGGGTTCTGAGAAGTGGTTGCATGATGAGTACTCTACCTTCATCAATGGATTAGTTTTTTGATAAATTCATAGTTGAATGGACTATGAGGAGGTTTAGCCTAGTTGGTGGAAGTAGGTCACTGGGAACATTCCTTTGAAGGTATATCTTGACCTTGGACCATTCTTCTCTGTCTCTCTGCTTCCTTGCTACCATGACATGAGTAGCTTTCCTCTGCCACTCCTATCTTCATGGTTTTTCTGCCTCACCACATGCCTAAAACACTGGATCCAGTAAGCCATGGCCTGAAACATCTGTAACTATGAGCCAAAAATAAATCTTTTCACCTTTAAATTGTCTTCCTCTCCTACTTTGTCACAGAGATGAAAAATGACTAACACACAACTCAAAATAGGTTAAGGACCTAAATATGAGAACTAAAAATAAGAAATCAGTAAGGAAAAAATGAGGGAAATATTTAGGATATTGGAATAGGCAGAGATTATTTTTGACTAGAATTTCAAAGCCTAGAAAAGAAAGAAAAAAATAAAAAATGGGATTACACTAAACAAAAAACTTCTGCAAAGAAAACAAACATTAAAGTGAATAAGTCAGGCTGAGAACAAATATTTGCAAGCTGCAGGAAAATCAAGCTGAATTTAGAAGACAGCATGAAACCAGGGACATCATTGCTGATGTCAGATGGATATTGGTTGAAAGGAGAGAATACCAGAAAGATGTCTATGTTTTATTAAATATGCAAAGTCATTTGATTTTGTGGATTATATTAAATTATGGATAATACTGCTAAGAATGGGAATACCAGAGCACTTAATTGATTGTACTAAGGAGGAATCTGTACATGGACTAGACGCAATCATTCAAATAGAACAAGGGAACATTGCTTGATTTCAAGTCAGGAAAAGTGTGTATCAGGGCTGTATTCTTTCATTGTGCCACTGCAATCTCTATGCTGAGCAAATAATCTGAGAAGCTGGACATTATGAAGATGAATGTGACATCAAGATTGGAGGAAGATTCATTAACAACCTGCATTATGGAGATGACACAAATTTGCTTGCTGAAAGGGAAGAGAATTTCAAACATTTACTGATGAAGATCAAAGAACACAGCCTTCAGTATGGATTGCACTTCAATATTAAGAAAACAAAAATCCCTACAACTGGGACAGTAAGCAACTTCATGATGAATGGAGAAGACTGAGGTTGTCAAGATTTTATTTTACTTGTTTCTACAAACACCACCCACAGAAGCAGCAGTCAAGACATCAAAAGACGCATTGCATTGTAAAAAGCAGTTGCAGAAACCTCTTTAATGTGTTGAAGAGTAAAGATGTCACACTGAAAACCAAGATGCAACTGACTTATGTGTGGTATATTCAGTAGCATCTTATGTTTGTGAAAGCTGGACAGCCAAATAAGGGAGATAGAAGAACTGATGGTTTTGAATTATGGTGCTGGAGATAAATACTGAATATACCATAAACAGCCAAAAGAACCAACAGATTTATCCTAGAATAATTGCATTGAGAATGCACCATGGAAGCAAAGGTGGTTAGAGTGTGTATTATGTATTTTGGAGATGTTGTCAGGAGGGACAATCCTTGGAAAAGGACATAGTATTTGGGAGAGTGGGTAGTCAACAACAACAAAAAAGTGAGACTTTCAACTAGATGGATTGACACAGTGGCTACAAAAATGGTCTTAAAGATAAAAAAAGATCTTATGCATGACACAATATCTGATAGTGTTTTATTCTGTTGTTCATAGGGTTGCTATGAGTCAGACCCATCTCAATGGCACCTGACAACAACAACAACAACATCTGACAAGAGGTTCATATTCAGACTATATAAGGAACTTACAAGTCTCAGTGACAAAACCAAATTAAAAAATGGACAATAAGCCTAAATAGATCTTTCCTGAAAGAAAACATACAAATAAGTACATGAAAAAAATGCAAATTATCACTAATCATTAGCAAAATGAAAATCAGAAGCACAGTGAAATATCACCTCAATCCACCAAAAACAGTTATTATGGAAAAGAGGAAACAAATTCTGGCAAAGATTTGGAGAAAAGAGAACACTTGCCCACTGTTGATGGTAATTATTTATAGCCAATGTGGAAAATTGGAGATTCATTTAAAAACTGAAAATAGAAATATCATATGATACAAAAATTCCATTCCTGGTCATATATCAAAAGGAAATGAAATTATTAAAACAACATTAATCTACACTCCCATATTTCTTGTAGCACTATTCACAATAGCTAAGAAAGGGAAATAACCTATCTATTGATTAATTGATAAACACAGTGTGGTACCTATGCAAAATGGAATAGAATTTTGTCATAAAAATAGCAAAATCTTTCCAATTGAAGCATAAACAGAACTGTAAATCATTAGGTAAAATAAGCCAGGCACAGAAAGACATGTATTGTAAAAGTTCACCCATATGTGAAATACAAAAACCTCTCTCATAGAACTTGAGAGTATAATGGCGTTTACCCAAGTCTAGGGAGATTAGAGCAAGGGAGGGTAGGGAGAGTTCAATCAATGAATACTATGTTATAGACAGATACAAAATACATGATTCAACTGTATGATGTTTCCATATAGAAACTCATTATACTATGTATATGTATGCTTATTAAATAACAATAATAAAAAATTATAAATGAGTAAGAAGTTCTGGTGTGCTATTACACAGTGGGTTGACTATAGATAATAATCACATAGTATATATTCCAAACAGGTAGAAAAATGATTTTAAATGTTTCTACCATAATGAAGTGATAAACTTGTAATGACATAGACATATTTAATCTTATTTTAAAATAATGCAATGTGTACATGCATCAAGATATGTCAGTTAAAATAAATTTAAATAAAAATAAGGTAATATTACAAATATAGTATAAAAATAAAAATAAATTAACATAAGTAGATATTCATGGTCAGTTTGTTTTAGGGAAAATATCTCTTTGTCCTTCTAAATTGGCAGTTTTGAAGTTGAGGTTTTTGTTAGAGTTGTTCTTTATGACAGCTATGTGTTTAGAGTATTGGTATTGTGCTAATTATCCTCCTGTCCTAGCCACTGATGGAAAGAATACAAAATGCATGTTAGTATTCATGACGGTGCAATTTGAAGCTGATGAAGTCAATGCAAATGTCATGTATGGGACTTTGCCGGGGAGAGAGGAGAGGATGGGGATAGTGACAGAGTGTTCCTCTCTGAAAGACGTATTTGTTCAGGCTGTTAAAATGAACCACTTGTTGCTGTGTTCAGCTGGCTGAAATCCACAAAATTTAGATCTCACATGTTCTTAGCATCCCTTTGTTTGGTTTACTAATGCTGTCAATACTGTATTTTTAGTAGTTATGAAGATTGGCTGACATTGTTCAAGTATCTAAAAATATAGTATTGCTATTTTTATATTTGATCTACTTTAGCGATGAAAAAGTTATGTCAAACTCCATATATATGAGGGCATGTAGCTATAGTGTAGATGCTGGCATTGAGTCAATGATGTATTTTGTACTGAACATCTTTATTACTGGAAAAAATGTATTAGTGTTTGTGTTAATGTACATACTAATAATTAGTCTCTTCTTTCAGTAATATCTTTTCAAAATATATTGTAGTAATCCTTTAGTGAACTTTATTTAGTATTTAAAAATAAAATTTGTTTTTCTTACATAATGGTACTAAGCAAGTCTTTATGCATCCTTAATTTAGCTCCAGAATAAGTTAGATCAGACTGTGACTTAATTAAAAATATGTTTTTTTTAAATAAGTTATGGCACAAAGAAGAAAACAACCCTTTTGTTCAATGTTTGACATAATTTAAGTACAATGATTTTTAAAGTGAATATCTTATTTTAACTTAAAAGCATGATATTTATGATAAACAGACAAGAAATACAAAAGAAAAATTGACACCAGTCAGTGCTAAAGATACATTTTTCGGAAATAAAATAGATATAATCAATTTCAATAAGACAATTTTAATATAGCTATGATGTTATTTTTGTTGTTAGGTACCATCCAGTCAGGTCCCACTCATAGGAATGCTATGTAAAACAGAACAAAACATTCTCCACACTGTGCCATGCCCAGCACTACATCAGTGCTTCTCTGCTATTCATAGAGTTTTCAATGGCTGATTGTTTTGGGTTTGTTTGGGGAGTTAGTTGCCAGGTCCTTCTATTTTTGCAGTGCTAGGGATCGAATCCAGGGCCTCAGAGTATACAGAGCAACACTTTACTAACTGAGCTAAACCCCAGACCCATAGCTATCATATAAATATTTTATTAAGTAAATATGGATCAATTAGTAATTATTAAGAAATCACTGAGCCAACTAAAAACTTATGAAATTTGTTAAACATTTCACTTTATCATTTTGAATTAAGTATTATACTAAAATTACAGAAATGCTCACATTTTCTACCTGGCATGGATTATAGTGAACTTTTGATGATCTAAGACCCTCCATTCAATCCCCAGCACTGCAAAAATAGGAGAAGGACCTGGCAACTCACTCCCCAGACAATCCCAAAACAATCAGCCCTTGAAAACCCTATAAGTAACAGTGAAGCACTGACATAATGCTGGGCATGACACAGTGCAGGAATGTTTTGTTCTGTTGTGCATAGCATTGCTATGAGTTGGCCCTGACTGGATGGCATCTAACAAAAACATCATACCTATATTAAAATTATCTTATTAAAACTGATAATATCTAATTTTAATTTCTAAAAATATATCTTTAAAAGAAGTGCAGCCAGAGTGCTCCTTGGAAGCAAGTATGGCTAGATTGCATCTTATGTATTTTGGACATGTTATCAGGAGGGAGCAATCCCTGGAGAAGGACATCATGTTTGGGAGAGTGGCAGGCCAACACAAAAAAGGAAAACCCTCCACTAGATAGATTGACCAAGTATCTGCAATAATGGGCTTAAACATAAATAAAATCATGTGCCTGGCACAGAATAGGGGCATGTTTCATTCTGCTGTACATAGGGACGCTATGAGTCACACCAGACTTGAAGGCCTATAACAACAAACAGCAAAGGAATTTTAATAGAATGATTCATCTCATTAATACCTTATATCAAAAATTCACTAATAAATATAAATATATGAAATGATACTCTTTAATTTATAATGATATATTAAATATTTATAAAAATAAATTATTCAGTAACAGGATAGTATAACATATAGACTTTTTTGGGGGTATTGCAGAGTTAAAGGGAAGGCCTTGTTCATAATTTGCAAGCGCTCTACCACTGAGCTACATCCACAATCACTTTTTTCTTTTTTCTTGTTAAATTGAAAGAGGGTCTCACTACGTTATGCCAGTGGCATATGACCTCAAACCTTTGATCCTCCTTACTCTTCCTCCTCAGTTGCTGGGATTACAGGCATGCATCACCATGTTCAGCAACATATAGAGACTTTAATAAAATATAATAAAGTAGTATTTTAATGAAAGATTGAAAATAGTTGAAAAGCTTGTTAAAACACAGATGACTGGACTCAAATTTCATATTGAGTGGGTCTGGTGTGGGGGCCTGAGAATAGGCATTTCTAACAAACTCCCGAGTGATGCCAGTGTTGCTATGGAATACCACCCTTTGTAGACTTCTTGTTAGGTGCCAGTTGTGTAGAGTCTGACTTACAGTGACACTATGTACAAAATAAAGAAATACTACCCAGCAGTGTGCCGTGCACATGACCCTTTTTTTGTTTAATCCTATTTTTGCAGCCATTGGTCCATTTGGTCAATCTACCTACTTGAGAGTCTTTTTCTTTTTCTTTTATTCTTTCTTTCTTTTTTTACTTTTTTTTTTAACTGCACTGAGGGGCTGAACCTAGGCCCTCCCACATCTCTTTCAAGTACTCTACCACTGAGCTGCACCCCTACCCTCCTCTTTTTACTTTTTATCTTGAGACAGGGTGTCATTAAGTTGTATATGCTGCCTCTGGACTTGAATTGCTATTTTCCTGCCTCCACCTCCCAAGTCACTGATATTACAAATACAGGTCACCATGACTGGCCTATATTTCCTATTTTTAAGAATATGATTGCATTTCATTTTCACTTATTTATTAACAATATGAGGCATGTGAGGTACAGTCAGTGAATTTATCCCTTCATCTAACCATAGGCAGATTCTGTAAACTTGTGGTACTTTTCATATATTAAAATGTTAGAAAAGTTTAATATTCAAATCTCATGTCTAATTCAGTGCTGTGTACTTCTCTGTGTAAGTCAGGCTCAATCCATGGTTCTAGTAACCTGTGTTCCTCAGGTAGTATGGTCTACTTTCTCATTGTCTTTGTTGGATTGTTGAATGCCTTTTTCCTCCATTGGATTAAGACAAGAACAAGGTTTTGTTTTTTTTTTTGAAATATGTTTCTTTTGGTTGCAATTTTGTTCTTTTATCTATCAATATGTGTTTATTGATCTTCTTTATACTAAAAGTTTGAAGGCTGTTTATTTCCCTGCATATGTGAGAAAACCTACTGACTAATGGGCCCCAAAGAGGGTAAAATCATCTGGCCTACCTTCTTCCAACCTTTCTTTAGTTACCATCCCATGATCTTTTGTTCATTGGCAAAGAGCCAACCTTTCTGATACAGATACTGGCAACATGTTTCAAATGTGATTATCTTCTACTCTATTTGTGTTGTTTTAACAGAGCTCCATAAATTAGCTCCAATTAATGGCTTTGGTTGCCTTAAAAATGAGCCAGGCACAGTGGCACATGCCTATAATCCCAGCAGCTTGGGAGGTGGAGGCAGGAGGATCGCAAGTTCAAGACCAGAGGCAATCTGAGTAATTTAGTGAGACCCTACCTCAAAAATTAAAAAAAAAAAAAAGGGCTGGGCCACAGCTCCGTGGTCCAGCACTTGCAGAGCATGCAAGCATGAGGCCCTGGGTTCAACCCCCAGTACCGCAAAAAAGAAAAAAGTGTAATTTGAACATAGAAAATATTGTGTATCCTCTTCCCAGTACTAAACATGGTATGGTTCTCTCTCTTTAAAGCAAACTTTCAGTAAGGTCTATGATAAAAACAAAATATATCACATATAGCAGATTTAAACTATATGATAGAAGCAATTATAATACATATCAACTATTAACCATAATAGAACAGAAAATGTAAAAATAAAGCACAGATCATAATACTAACTAACTTTAATGCTAACCTATGACATTTTGCTATAGAAATGAAACAAAATCCACTTCTATCAACTGCACAAAATAATTATTATCAATTTTGGTTATTTTGAACTTATCAATGTTATCAGAATTAGGTAAAACTATTCTAATCATTAATACAAAAATCAAGATGCTTCAAGATTTTCAGGGGTTGATATTTGCAAGATGATGGAGGAGAAGTTCCTGGAGACTTTTTCTTCTAAACAAACACCAATTCAACAACAATGTATGGACAAATTCTTTGTATTAAAATCAAACATTAAATGAAAGACTCCCGAACCACAATAGAAAGAAAAAGCAGATTTTTGATACTGGGTAGTAGACATGGGCCAGCTCTCATCAGAGATAAAGACCTCTCACAGTGTCATGTAATCAAGTAGAAGAACCTATCTTCTAGCTTCAAACAGGGCTGTACTATTTTCTTGTGTCCTGCACCCCAATTTTTCTGAGGAAATTTCAAAGGACTGGCTTCTCCCTTTCTAGTCTTGGAGATCTTATAGCTCTGGTGTAACTTAGCTGCCTGGGAGAAAATTAAGACAGAGGCATATGCTAGTAAGCACAATTGATCCTTTCCCCTGCTCATAACAAAATGAGTGGATGAAAAATATATGCTCTTGCTTTTCTTCAAAGGAGGAGAAGGTTTTATTTGTGTATCAAATGCTCCAACTTTGACAAGACAGCTCAAAGAATTATAATCTGTGACGGTAATTTGTGGGCTCTGATGAGTCCAGCACAGTGTGGCCATGTGGGGGAGAAGGGAAACAGAGACTTAGGCTGGCAATTACTAGAGATCCACCAACCTCAGTTTCACAATTGAACAAGCAGACAAAAAGCATACCTGTCACCTTCTGCTAGTGGAAAGAAAATTTGTTCGATCTCCCAGAATCTTTGATCAGGTGGACTGGTGGGGTTGTTATGCATGGTACCAGGCCATAGACATTAAGACAAATTCATGCTTTGTCTAAAAAGCATGTGCCAAAACACACAGTGAAGGAATAAGAGGGTTCAGAAAAAAAAAAAAAAACATTGAATAAGACAAATCCTCAGAGAAATGAAATATATGATTTATTTGAGAGAGAATTAAAATAACTTTCATATATTCTGTGTTCTCATCATAACGATAAACATATAATATCCATGTTAGTTATATTAACTTAACCATTTCATTCTATATACATTTTATAATATGTTGTACACAATAAAAATATACTTTTGAAACTTACCCTTTAAAAATTTAGAATGCAAAGCAAACAAAAATATCTGTAAAGATGCTAACTGAGGTCATGTAAATAGTGTGCAAAGTAAAAATCTCAACAAAGAGGTTCTGAGGATGTGGCTCAGTGGTAGAGCTCTTTCCTAGCATATATGAACCACTGGGTTTTATCCCCAGCATCAGAAAAAGAAAAAATTCAACAAAGATAGAAATAATGAAAAAGTATCAAACATAAATTGTTGAGCTTAAGAGCACAATATGTGAACTAAAGTATGTATTGGATATTTCAACAATAGACAAGATCAAATTGAAGAAAAGATCAGGAAACTCAAGATAGGTCATTGTAAAAACTTCACTCAGATGAACAGAAAGAAGACAAGGGAAAAGAATGAAGAAAGTTTAAGGTACCTAGTAATACCATCAGACAAACTAATATAGGAATTATGGGAGTTTCTGAAGAATAAAAGTACCAGAAAGAAAATCCAATGAAATAATGGGTGCAAACTTCCCAAATCTGAGGAAGAAAATGGACTTCCATATTCATCAAACTCAAAGGACATCACATGAGATGAAACTTTAGAAATCCATACTGATACATACTCTCAACAAATTCTCAAAAGTTAAGGTAAAGAAATATAATTTTGAAAGTAGTCAGACAACATTTGTCATAGACAAGGAAATAATCATAACCTTATCAGTGGATTTTTAAAAAGTTATCTGGAAGACTACAAGGGAGTGGAACAATATATTCAAAACATTGAAAGAAAAAAATACTACAATGCTAGAAACCATGCCTAGAAAAGCTCTCCTTCAAAGACAAAGGAGAGGTAAAGCTTTCAGTTTAAAAAGTAAATCAATGAATAAACAAACAAACAAACAAACAAACTTAGGAAATTCACCATGACTAAACTGCCTTATGAGAAATGTTAAAGAGTACTTTGGTGTGAAATCAAAATTACCCCAAAATGATAGTGTTATTGATTAAAAAGTATTTAAAAGTGCTTTAACTAAAATATATTATAATATACACAATATAAATAGATGTAAATTGTGACAATAGTTTCATAAAATGTTAAAGGGTGAAATGTTAAAATCTACAGTTTTTGTATGTGATTGAAATTAAGTTGTTATCGCTTTGAAACAGAAGGAAGATCTCATGATTAATGCCTGGCTACATGAAAATAGAAAGAAGAAATAGGAGAAATTCCAGGGGTACTTCTCACAAATTTATTACTGTCTACAAATATTACAAGTGAATTTGGTAAATTTTGATCAATGGTAAATTTGTAGGTATCTTTTCCCCTTTGGTGTATTTTTATTATTTACATACATTTTTAATTGAAAACCATATATATATATGGTTTATATATATATATG
>VMDO01009935.1:0-19782 GCA_007922755.1 Pedetes capensis | reverse complement strand
TAGGTTTCTTCAACTGCACCACTGGGAGAAATTCAAGAGATAAATTCCCTTGTTTCTTATTAATTGTATACTTTTTAGCTGATGGTCATCTGCATTCTTGACAAAATCATCCCAAGAACTGTTCATTTAATACTTATATGTGTTAAATCACGTGATGTGAAGGGTCTGAAATTTTACTCTGCATGAAAGCACAAAGTCAGCCTGCTAGAATATATATTCATAAACTGACAGAAGAAGACTTTGAATCCTGTGTTAGAGACAATTATAGCATATTATTCACACCAATAAGGACATCCATATCAATCCTATGTCACCAGACCCAAGATATCCAGATTTTACAGGATTCTTACCTTTATCAGTGCTCCTTGCGACCTTCACATTATCATATCTAGAGGGACTGGAGTTATTCATTATGTTGAAATATCAGTAAATGTTCTCCATGCGGGTATATAATGACTTTTCTAAATTATTATTCTATAACGTATGCAATGTTTTAGGTAGGAGGAGAGAGCTTTATCCTTAAATCTGGAGGTAATTCCTAATAACTCCATAGGGATACTTTATCTCTAATTCTGATTCCATTTGATATTCAAGCATGCCCTTTGTTCAGAAGTCATGAAATCACACAGAAATATAAGCAATCCATACAGAATTTTACCCAAACAATGGGCAATATAGCATTAACATATGCTTTCTAATTTTTAGTGCTAGGAAGGTAACATTTTCCCCATCTTATAGATAAAAGGCACAATAATAAATAATATTTAAATTTTACATACAAGGACATAGAGTAAAACTATATTTATTTCAGCCTATTCCCTTTATCTTTTCAACAGCTTCTCTCTCCTAGCTTCAGATAGTTTGTTCTGCATACATAAACACTTGTGTACATCTGGAGATGGAAAACCAGGACATGATGCATGCATCAAAATATGATTATATGATGAATAACTTAAGTCCAACAAGCAAAATAGGTCACTACTTTATAGAGAGTATGCACTTCACTTTAATACTAATATTGTCAAATCCCAAGAATATGTAGGCCATAAGAAGAGGGCCTAAACTGTCCATTATAAAAAATGATTTATTATCTAGCAATGAGAAATAATTACCAAGGGCGATAAATGACAGTTTCTAAACATTAAGTCCTCAGCTTTTGACACTATGACTATATTGTAGACATTTTTTACTATCTCAGGGCCTTGGTCAGCTCACAGAGTGCCTCCTTGAGAACCCGTGCCAGAAATCCAAAAAAGCAAATGAGACTTTTGCTAACTTTTCCATTACAGGCTCAAGCAGTGGCTTTGACATATAATTAAGTAGCACTGTTCCCAACCCAGAACAACTATATTGTAATTTCTAAGTGGCGAACAAACATTGTTATATTCTTAGTACTCCTTGGATGATTCTCATGTGAAGTAAGTGTTGAGAAATCACTTGGCTAGACTCTTTCTACACACATGTATTTCTTGTGTGTCAAGGGACCCCCAAATACCAGAAACTAATGGTTTTCCAGTACATGGTGATATTCCTAGCACCTAACAGTTGATACTTGCATTTGTTTCATTGGTTAAGGACTCACAAAGAAATGTGGTCAGTGTAGGTTTGGCAATGTGTTATCCACTGCAGAATGCAGGAAATTATTCATTTTCAAAAATGCTATTTCAAATGTGGTTGTGATGTATATGCTCACTAAAGAATTTTCCCTTTCTATCTTCTGACCTTTGTGAATGGACTTTGAAATATGGGAATGGCATTTCCAGGAAAAGAGACGGTAAACAGAAAAAGTTCATAAACACTGAAATTTTAAAAGTGAAAATAATAAAGATTTCTGGCTGGGCGCAGTGGCGCACACCTGTAATCCCAGTGGCTTGGGAGGTGGAGACGGGGGATCGCAAGTTCGAGACCAGAGGAAGCCTGTGTAATTTAGGGAGACCCTGTCTCAAAAAGTAAAAAAAAAAAAAAAAATGGGCTGGGGGTGCAGCTCAGTGGTCCAGCATTTGTAAAGCATGCAAGCGGGAGGCCCTGGGTTCAACCCCTAGTACCACACACACACACAAAAAAAAAAAAAATAGTAATAATAATAAAGATTTTTGTATAAGTGTAGTGCAGAAAGATATAGAAAGTTGACTTTCTACTCCCAAGTCATTTGCTCATCTGAGCCGTGAAGAGGAAAAGCAGGGTAGTATGTGGTGACAGAGAGACAGAAAGGGTAGATATGGTATTTAGATTATAATTTCTATTTCTCTATTTTTTTAGAGTTAGACTTTTTGGTGAGATATTGTAAGTGGAAAAACTCTCTTTAACTTTAGAAAACTGATGTTTAGGAAGACACCTACTGCAACTTCAGAAGACAGATTTCTCCTGGGTCATCACAGTGTTATTGTGTGTCTACACCTGGGAAGGCAAAAGAAATTCTTAAATATCCTGTGATTACTCAGCAAGTTAAGATTAGACTAAAACTTACAATTTCTCTTCTCCATTCTTAAATGAGGCACAGAAATTAACTTTAAAAGAGAAAACAAGAATAGGAAACATTATTAGGGGCCTCCCTGTACAACTGAAGGAAAGAGAAGTAGAAATCAAGGAACTAGCCATCCTAACTGTCTGATGAGGACAATGATAGCAGCTCAATGTGTATTTTGCCAGTGGGTCCTAAAGGCTCCAAAAAAGAATAGTGAAAAGGATGGGAGATGGATAATAATGTAATTTAAACAAGAAATATGTGCAAAAAATTGCAAAACTCAGGAACCTTGTACAACTTAAAAGGATTTTTTTCCCCACAATAATGGGAAGAGGCCTTTTATTTACGTAGGTATGATAAGGTCAGAAAATTCTCTTTCCAAAGGGCAAATAAATATCTGAACAAAATTGTCTAAAATTTCCATGTTAAGATTCTGGAAATTAGCAAAAGTAAAACAAAGAAAACAAGATGAAAGAAAGAGAAGAAAGAAAGAAAGAAAGAAAGAAAGAAAGAAAGAAAGAAAGAAAGAAAGAAAGAAAGAGGAGGGAGGGGGGAAGGAAGGAAGCAAAGGAAAAGAAGGACAAGAAAAACTATCCATGAGGTAGTAAGAAACTTTAAGGAAGGAAGGGATCTATAGCTTTATAGCTAGGACTGCTCCCATTCCATCACCCCATTTGCTCGGTCAGTAAGGTAGCTGTACCAGAGCAGCTCTGAACTGAACCCAGCAAGTTGCCATGGTTCATGCCAAGACACTTGATTTGTTTTCAAGAGAAAAGTTCAACCAATTGTTACTGGTAGTAAAAACAGCAAACATAGTCAGAAAAGAAAATATGGAAAGCTTATAGCTATTAGCTAAAGATAAAAATTTTGAGTGGAGTGAATGGAGGTCCAGTAGCCTATCAAAAAATGTAGAGAGTACTCCTGTAAATGAGAGACATAGGGCAGAGCTAGAGAAGCTCTCCTGCACTCTGGCCACTACTGAACTACTGGGTCGCTGTGCATCCATGGAAAACCCAAAGGCCCCAAGATCTGCAAGCAACCATGGCTTGGGATGCAGTGCATATGTGTGTGGAATGCTGGAGGCAAAAGCAGGGTATTCTTGGACACTTCTTGCTATTTGAAATAAAAGATCTATTGTAACATGCTGGAAGCCTCACTGGTGTATATTTGAGCCCACCCATTCATGTATCCTGTGCTGACTACTAAGGCATGCAGATACAGGTATAACCACTTGGAATCCCAGCTAAAACAAAATAAGAACAAAAACAACTAAAAAGAGAAACTAGGGAGCAAATATCGTAGACTAAGTCCAGGAAAGTTACAGCATAAAGCAAAATAGTACAAAACAAAACAAAACCAATATAGCAACTGTAACAACTATTGGTTAGAAAAATCAAAATCTAGGGCATGCTATAATATGTTGTATAAAAGATCTAGTTTCCAACAAAACCTCTTGTTGTTAGGTATCATTGAGCTGGTGTTGGACACATAGAGACCCTACATATAAGAGGCAAAACAGTATTGTCAGTGCTTCTCTGCTATTCATAGGGTTTTCAAAGGCTGATTATTTTTTGGAGAGGCTAGGGCAGGAGTGGGTTGCTGAGTCCTTCTCCCAAGCCTACAGCATCTGGTGTTTCCAGTGGTCTCCCATCCAAATACTAACCAGGCCCGACTCTCTTAGCTTCAGAGATCTGATGGGATTGGATGCCACAGGGCTATAGCTGCAGGCAAGCAGAGTAGGACCCTGTTAGTACTTTGATGGGAGACCATCTGGGAACACCAGGGGCTGTAGACTTGGGAGAAAGACCCAGCAATGCACTCTCAAAAAAAAAAAAAAAAATCAGCCATTGAAAACACTATGAATAGCAGAGCTCTGACAATAGTGTTTCACCTGTTGTATGTAGACTCCCTATGAGTCACATGCTTATTTGACAGCACCTAACAACAATATATAAGATATACTAAGCAATCCCTGGAGAAGGACAACATGTTTGGGAGAGTGCCAGGTCAAGGAGAAAAAGGAAAACCCTCCATTAGATGGATTGACACAGAATCTGTAACAATGGGCTTAAGGATAAATAAGATCATGTGCCTGACAGAATTGGGGAGTGTTTTCTTCCTCTGTACATAAGGTGGCTATGAGTCAGACTGGACTCCACAGCACCTAACAGCAACAAGAAGCTATTCTCCATATCATTTTTTTCTGTGATGAAACTGTGTGTTCAAGGGTCACAAGTCCCTTTTCAATTTTCCCTGTGAGAATTAGACCTCAGGCAATCAGTCAATCCTCTGTCTTCGAAAGTTGCTATGAGTAATAAAGACTTTTGTTTCTACTTCATGTCTTGTGTCTTCCATTAGCATCCATGAGGGTTTGGTGATCTCTTACTGAAAGAAGGGGAAAATCTCAAATCTACAGTTGAAATTATAGTTTGACATTAACATGAAGTTGATTGTGATGTGTTAGAATACCTTTTGTAACTCCTAGGGCAAGCACTAAGAAGATAACTAAAAATTCATGTTAATAATTCATCCATGGAATAAAAAGCCAGGAATAAGGGAGAATAGAGAAAGAAAAAGATAATAGAAAATAGAAAATAGAAATAGCAAAATTGCAGGCAAAATTCCAACGGTATTGATAATCATATTCAATGTGCTTTGGCTAATCATTCAGTCAGAATACAACATAAAATGCAATATTTAATGCATATTGTCCATAAGAAACACATATCAAAGATATCAGTAAGTTAAAATTAAAAGGATGGATAAAGTAATATAATGCAATAAAATAATCCTAAATAATGAAAGCAGCTATATTAATATCAAACAAATGAGAATTTGAGACAAAAACATTACTAGAGGCAAAAATAAGCATTTAAAAAATTATAAACATGTCCATAATATCCAGAGTAATTCTAACAGTTGAAAGGTATACTAGTATTGTACAATTCAATGTAACATTCTCAATAGTTACTAAATAAAACTATGTTAAAATTAGCATATTTATGGAAGACTTGAGTAATACTACTAACCACCCGGTGTTTGGATTTAGCTCAGTTCATAGAGCACTGCTGTGCAGTCTCGGAGGTTCTGGGTTTGCTTCCTAGCACTGCAAAAATCAGAGAAGGACATGGTAATCCACTCCCAAGGCATTCCAGAAACAATCAGTCATTGAAAGCCCTGTGAGGGTCACTATGAGTTCGACATGACTTGACAGCACCTAAAAACAACTAACCATCTGGACTTGTAATTTTATAGAATGCAACAACAGCATTGTACAAGTTTTCACAAGAAATATTGAAATATTCCCCAAGATAAGATACATTATAAAGAAAGATCCCAAATCAAAAGAGTTCAAATCATTGAAAGTATATTTTCCAAATATTATGAAATATAATGGGAAAAACAAAATAACCAAATTTGGTATACATTCAGTTATTTGAAAATTTGAGGCCTTTATTTTAAAAAGAAACTGCAAGACAAATTAGACAACATTTAAATGGAATGAAACAGAACAAAAGAATTATGAAAACAAAAAAATCATAATAAACTTTAAATGCCATTTTTAGAAAAAAATTTCTCTATTCAACAATGTAAACTGCAGTGTTCAGGAACTAGATAAATAAATAAATATATAAAATTGAATTCAAGGAGACAAAAAGAAATAAGAAACAAATCAGTGGAATTTAAACCATCAATTAAAAAAAAGATCTTTGAAAAGATCACAAAATAATGGCAAACCAAAAGAAATTAATTTTGTAGCAGGTCATATGAATTTAAAGTGTTACAATGTTTTGTGATTATAAGTGGACAATTTGTAGATGATAGATATCTATTGTAGACTAAGTCCATTCTTATTAATACTACGTGAAGAAAAGTACTAACACTTTTGATGGCAATTGGTTTGTATACTATATAAGAATCTATATTAGGTAAAGACTGCTGAGATTGCAGAATTATATTGAAATGATGTTCTTTAAATTAGTGAATTACAAGTTGGGCTTTAAAATATGTTCTTTTAAAATTCTATTCACATATCATTATTATTGAGCATTGTCTTTTCTATATGCTGAAAATTGAAGTCCTCTTTGGGCTCCTAAGCAGTGATTAAAAACAGTTCACAAAAACTGTGGTTTAATTATATGTGTCTACTTTATGTTTATAAATAGAAGTACTATGATTTTACATTGCACTCAATTTCCTGTTGTTTGTAACAGGACGAAGTATATTAAAGTATTGGGAAATCCTCTAAATTAAAATATATTTAGTGCTTAACTTTTAACAAATGTCATCATTTAGGGACAGATATCAGTTTGTGGGGTCATTCAAGACTCCAAAACAAATATACCTTTATTATTTAAGGTATTTATAATTAAGTTTAATTATGTTGTTATATTAACAAAGACATTTTTAAAAGTTATTAATATAGCATTTGTTGGTATAACAGTAATTTTTTAAAAATTAAGGAATTTGTAAGGCATTTAGAAAAAATTAATTTTAAAAACTAATAAAATCAAACTAAAAAACAACAACAATTCTTTTTTGCTTTATAATGTAGAGATGCTAAAAATTATAAAACCAACAATTTTTATTAGTTCAATCATAAAATATGGAAAATGACATAGAAATTCAACTACATATAGAAAATTGGAGCAATATTTTAGTCTCTGGGTAAGTACTTAGTCTCTACAGTTATTGAATACAAGTTTGTAATGGAATGAAACTTACAAATATATTTTAAGCAGAGAATCCATTTTTGAGTATATTTGTTGTCATTCTCTTTGGTCATGTAAATGACACAGACAAATAGTAACACTAATAAAAGCATAACCTAAATAATTGTGGAGTTGTGGAGGAGTCTTATGCAACCCTATGACATACTTAATTGCCCTCGGGTAAGTGCTGCAGGGCTTCATGCCTAGCATCTTTCTCAAGTCATGACTTAATAAAATTATACAAAACATGTACATAGGTCAATTAGGAATTTTAAAAAGAGAAAAATTTAAATTCTGAGGTGTCTTTTGATCCTATGATACCTGTTAAGGCAAGCTCATATCCAGAGTTAGAAAACACATCAGGAATATATACACCTTATCATCTGTGCAAACAAGGAACTAGGAATCTTTCCAGCTACCTTAGACTTGATATTCTTTTTGTGATATTTAAACCTACTTCTCACTTTAAAAAGCAAAAATGACTAATGTGTCTGCCACTGTGGAATATTTAGACTCAATTATGTCCTATATCCACATGACATTCACAATCCACCCACCAAACCACCCCTTTATCATATCCTACATCCCCAAGATCTTCCTTCTTGCCAGCTTAGTTTAGTTGTGCTATTTTGGGTCAAGAAAACACACACACACACACACACATGCACACTTAAACCAAAATGCCCAAAGCAACCTAAAATGAATATTTTCCATGCACACAGTAAGTTAAATACATCTCCAAATTTCAAATATGGTATTGTTAATTAAATTATTTTGAAGTATGATACAAATACTGCCTTTGAATTCACTGTGAGATTAATATAAGAGAACATGTTTATAGTTTAAAGTAGAGCAAAAACTTTCCAGTTTCCTAGAGCATACATTTGATAAAGTTAAAGATTTTATGTGAGCATTATCCTCAGAGAAAAACTATAATTAACTATTGATTAAAAAACTAAGTGTACTTATTAAAAAAAAACAGAATCCTTCTATTAGCTACTGCTATTCTCTTTAAGGTATAATATATTAATATTTCTTGAATGGTCTGCAGTTTAGCTCAATGGGTATAGGGCTGCGTTATGCTCTCTGAGTTCCTGGGTTTGATCTCCAGCACTGCAAAAATGGGAGAAGGATCTGGCAGCCCACTTCCTAAACAACCCTGAGCCAATTCTCTTTTAAAAACCCACTGAGTAGCCTAGAAGCACGGACATAGTGCCAGACATGTCACAGTGTCAGGAAGTGTTACTTCTGTTGTACATAGCATGGCTATGGATTGCACCGGACTCAACAATACCTAACAACAACAATAACATTAGGTCAAACCCCACACCACTTTTCATATTCTAAATTATTAGTTGTACACTTTCATACCTCAAACAATCCATTTGACTCCCGTTAGGTTCCTCTTTTCTCTTCTATTTGCTCCTTGCTTTGGCAATAATTCAGCTGTTTTTAAGCTGTTTGGCAGAACTGGAAACCACTTTAGACCTTCCTCCATCTTTGACCCTTAAGTTCAAATCCTCATTTCCTCCAACTTTCAAGCTCAGTTACTTTTACCCCAAACATTTCTTTTTCTTTCATATACACACTATCTCTTAGACATTCTCCCTTCAAAAATATATATATATATGTGCGAGCGTGCGCGCACACACACACACACACAGAGGGGTCCAAAACTTGTATACACATCTTGGGATGAAAACTTCCCTTTTGGCAGATATTTTGTCCTTTATTTGTGGTACTTGGGGGTTGAATCTTGAGCTTTTCAAGCACTTTGTAAGTGCTCTACACTGGGCTGCACCTCTAGCCCATTTCTATTTTTTTTTTTTTTTTTGAGTCAGGGTATCACTAAATTATGCAATCTACCTATGACCCCAAACTCAAAATCCTCTTGGCTTTACCTCCTGAGTTTCTGGGATTGTAGGCATGTGCTACCACACCTGGTCATTTTACTGTTTTAAGAGTATGTCATATGCTTGTTTGATGTGATAATTCAAATATAATACAAACCTCATGCTACATATTGCTACCATAATTCAATTCAACTTCTAAAAGTAATATAGATAATATTTCTTAAAATGTGTACACATATTTTAGCACTCCCAGTATATATCTATGTATGTATGTGTATACTTGGGAGAAGGACCTGGCAACCCCCTCCCAAAAATCAATCTGCCATTGAAAACCCTATGAACAGCAGAGAAGCACTTACAATAGTGTTTCTCCTGTTGTACAGAGGGTTGCTATGAGTCGATACCGACTTGACGGCACCTAACAACAAACAACAACAATGTGTATACACACACACATATATATAAACACATATATATGTATGTATATATGAATTAACCTTGTTCCTTGATTTCTGTTTTTTTCTTTATGCTGACTACTAAGCAGGCCCACATATTTAGAACAATTTAGTAATGCGTTAAAAGTCATCTAAAGGATTTTTTTCAGAATTTGAAAGAAAATTACTAATGCCAGAGTCAAGTAACAATTGCTTATAAAACTGAATTTTTCTGATAAACAAAATCAAGCACTTAAACTTAATTAGGAAGAAACATACAGTGAGTTAAATTTAAAGACACCTGGTTCAATAAGTATTAAATATAGTTTTCAAGGTGTCACTTGAGCACCCACCTCAAAAAACAAAGTAATACACTGATTTAAAATTTAAAAGTATGCATTTTATCTTATATTTTAATGAGTTTGTTTGACTACTTTTACATTTTATAATTAGTTTTTAAGCAAATCAATAATTTTACAAAAATACATAAAACATTGAAGATGGTAAGCACAAAATAGCTCACAAATTCATTGCTTATCATCCTACAAGTGCTTATATGTGTATAATTCATTTTTAAATTGTAGTAATCTATGTTGTTATTAGTATTCATGAAAAAGTATATTTTATTATATGCTGTATCATTTATTCCACTATTACAAACTATCACAGTTCTACTTTAAATTTGATAAATTATTTTTAACGGTAGTACAAATACATACATTCAAAAGCCATGGGACTTTCACCCAAGCATTATGCAAGATTAATCACTGAAATCTTATGATATAAATCATTCATGGATGAGAGACTACCTTCGAATACCAGGTGCTGCAAGCTATGGAGAAGGACCTGGCAATCCACTCCTCAAAACATTCCACCATTGAAAACCCTAACAATTGCAGGGAAGTACTGACAATAATGCTGGACATGGAACAGTGTCTGAGAATATTTCCTTCTTTTGTAAATAAGGTCCCTATGAATGGGACCCAGCTTGAAAGCAACTAACAACAACAATAATAGAGCCTGATAGTTATTATTGAATGTTACAACACTAAAGTAGGACTCCCAAAAAAGACTTTACTTAGGCTAACATTTTTATTGCTATACTATTTTAATTTACAAAGAGACCTAATTTTTTATTTATTTCATACATTATCAATATCTCCAGCCTATTCTGAGACAAGCTATACATTTACCCCAAATCTCAGATGGCAGAATAAAGACAGATATGATAACGACTTGATGCTTGAACAATCCCACACTGTAATTACATAAATGTTAGAGGAAAGGAGGAAGGAATGGATGTCAAAAATAAACAAAACCTGCATTAAAGCTATATCCTTCAAATTAGTAATTTGGATAAAAAGAGGGTTGATTTTTTTATTTTCGTGGTTATTTACTCTTATTTTTGCTTTTGTTTTAGTACTGAGGATGGACACCAGGATTTGCTCATGCTAGTGAAGTGCCCTATCCCTTAGCTGTACCCCTATCCTCTTTTTTATTAATTTTTATTTTTTGTTTTCAGACAGAATCTTGCTAAATTTCAGAGGGCTGTCTCTTGCCTCATACCTGTGATCCTCCTGCCTCAGCTTCCAAATCTTTAGGATTACACATTACAGGAATGGCTGGTGGAGTCTGGCTCTGCCAAGATGACTTCTACATTAATTCTTCTTAAAATCCTCTCTGAAAAGACTAAGCTTCTCTTCTAGTTTAAAAACTTCTGGTAAAACATCTTTTGAGACAATGATGAGAACAGATGCAAAGCCAAGACTTTCAAATTTCATTACACTGTTCCAGCCCTTCAAACATAGATTTGAAAGGAAATATGCAAAAATGGTGAGAGATTGCTCATTTTCAAACTCTAATTGGTACAGCTTTCTCTGTAACAAGAAAACTGAAGAATTGGCAAATTCACCGTATTGGTTAACTAATTTTAACATTCCACTTGAATTGTTTGGATAATTCATTTTGACCACGTGATATTTTAAAAATGTTTAATGTTTTATATTTATAGATGCATGCATGAATAAAAGGGTTACCGGTCTTATGTAAATGGCCTAGCATCACAACATAGTAGAAGATAGTGTAACACTGTCTTCAAAATTTGGATGCAAATATATTTCTAGGTTTAGTTATCTGTGATTATAAAATCTTTTTTAAATTTTTTGTCTTGAGACAGAATTTTTTTGTTACCTGGGCTGACTCTAACCTGGAATTTTTGATCCCCTTCCCTTCACCTCCCGAATCTCTGGGATTACAGGCATGGGCATCATGACCAGCTAAATATACTATGCTTTAAGGAAAAAAAAAATGTTGGTAAGGAAACAATCTGCCAAAGATTTAAAGGTAAGGAAGATTTCCAGGACTGTGATCTTTCAAAAGTCCAAGAATGATAACTAAGCAATAAGCCTAGAAAACAATTCAGAACAAACCAAAGGAATGAAATATTTCAAGACAAAAATCTCCATCTCCAGGGAAATAATAGGAAGCCTGTATTACTTAATTTCTTTCTCTGTGTGGACATACTATTTTTACTCCTTTTGTGCTTTTATGGGTAAATTCAATAGAAAAAAGACTAAAAACTGATATATGGAGATTAAACAGTTACAATTAAATATTATAGAGTAGAGCAAATATAATCATACCACAGTAACAAAATATGCTTAAACATAATGAAGTCTGAATATTAACAACAGAAAAGAGTGAGCCAACTACACAAGGAGGATGGGGTAACTAGAACTATATCAGGGAGTAGAGGCAAGGGATTATTATTGGGTTGAGTAAATGCTCTTTTTTCATTAAAAGAATCACTACATTGAGTCTGCAACTGAAGAATCAGGAAATAATAGAATGCAAAGGAAAAACTGGTAATGAATGATATATAAAATAAATCAGAGTTGCAGTGATTAACATTAGCATGGAATGGAGTGGAGAAATGACTGGAATTTCCTTATAAGCATTATATTATTGTATATCTTTAATACTATGTAATGTTTTAATTGGTAAAATAACTAATGAGTTAAAAATAAAATGAATGACTTAGCTATTTTTATAGTAAAAATATTTGAGAAAATTGGGTTAGCTAATTCTCCCTAGGAATAGGTTCTAATAAACAAAATGAAATAATGTAGATCTGGTGGTTATTTTTATCATTATTTATGTCATGTGGTAGGGCATCAGAAATAGGAAGAATGAAATGGCCTGAAGATCTCAGTATGATAACCCAATATTTATTGTGGGAGATGTGAAATCCTATAAGCACTATGTAACGAGGCTCCTGGCATGATCAGAGAAATGGTTTTCAGTTTTCATTTTGAGCAAAGGAAGAACAGACTATTTGTTTGCACAAATTGTTGAACAGAATCTCACCTACTCTTTATATTTAGACAAACTCAGTGCATCTTGCTATGATGTGCCCTGTGCAAGTTAGAAAACAGAAATAAAAGAAGAAAAAAGAGGATTCTTCAATTTACAGAGCTGAAATTCTCAGAGCTGAAAGTGGAAAAGTTCTAAGTGATTTATTTTATATTTCAAAAACTTGAGTGACATTGAATAGGAGAGTGGCCATGGAATTAGTTTTATTTTGCTCCATTCAGAATTTTTAAAATATAAAAATTTTCAAAGCAATTTTCTTTCTTTCTTTTTTTTTTTTTTTTTTTTTTTTTTTTTTTTTTGTACTTTTTGAGACAGGGTTTCGCTAAATTACGCAGACTGCTTCTGGTCTGGAATTTGCGATTCTCCTGTCTCCACCTCTCGAGCCGCTAGGATTACAGACTACAGACATGCGCCACCACGCCCGGCCAAAGCAATTTTCTGAGAATGTGGTATGTGTTTTTTGGGGGGGATTGAATTTCTTCTTTCTATACTCTTTTCCTATGAGAACAATATACTACTTAATGCCTGCTTTACTCAAGGATGAAAAATCTAAAAACATAAAATGTTACTTTAATTTTTTCAGCTTTTATAACACATTTGATTAAATGTAACAAATTCAAGTGCTTGTTACTTGTCCTCTTCAATAACTCTTGGAGAAAAGAATTCATTAGAAATTTAACTGGAAATAAACTGTTGAAATATGTTATGACTTCTGCTATCCATGTAATTGTTTATAAAACATAGCAATGAAAATAAAAAAAAAAGAAAACAAATATAAAATCTGACAGTTTTCTAGAAAGCTTGGAAATAGAGTGTGACATATGTATGTCATAATAACTTCTCACAGTTTACAGAAATAACAGTTTCTTATGTAGTTTCCTCAGTTTATTTCCTTTAATCCAAACCACAATCCTTAAGTATTGTTCTCCTAATGATTGTGTTTTCACATTTTTAAATGAAAAATAGTGAGGCTGAATGTAGTTAAATAATCTTCTAAAGATAGCATAACTTATGTCAAATATGATATCAAGCTGGTAACTGTCCCACATGTCTGTCAGCTTGACATGTTGTGGGGACTTGCTGTGATGCTGAAAGCTATGTCACCAGTATTTCAGACACCAGCAGGGCCACCCATGATGGACAGATTTCAACTGAGCTTTCAGAGTATGACAGACTATCGAGAAAGACCCTGCAGCCCACTCTCAAAACAATTAGCCATTGAAAATCTAGTTAATAGCAGAGAAGCACTGTCAAATATAGTGTCAAAAAATGAGCCTCCCAGGCTGGAAATCATTTAAGAAATGACTGGGGAAGAGTTTCCTTCTCAAAGTAGATTCAATCTTAGTGACAGAAATGGAGTAAATCTCCTGGGACCTGTTTACTGGTTTGCAACAACTCAAAATGAGAAAGAAAAAAGTGCCTGCAATAATGGGTTCAAATGTAAAATGATTGTGTGCATCACGCATTGTTTGGGCAGCGTTTCATTCTATTGTCATGGAGTTGCTATGACTGAATCCAATTCAACAGCATCTAACAACAACATCATGGTAATTACAGGTATTTAATATATTAATAAAATCAATGTGTCTGGCAAAATATTTGTACATTTTTGAAAACTGACTCATGTGAAATACTGCTTTAAGAAAACTTGGAGATTTTCCCTGTAAAATGAAAAAATTCACTTAAATTTGATATTTCATATTCATATTTAAAATTTGCTTAAAATTGTTTCTACTTTAATGTGTCCAATAGCTTTTACACATTTTGAATTTTATGAGTTATCACATTATCTGAAAGAGTGTGACATCAAAGTCACACATGTGAATCACCAAGTGGAACATGTACAATTTCCTAAAATGGGAAGTTGATGAAGTAACTTAAAAATGTATCTGAAAATCTACTTCCACTGTAAACAAGATTACTAGAAATTAATATAAATGATATTTAATGTAAAATATGTTTGTCACATTTAGAAATTTTTATAGGCCAAATATAATTTTCCCTTTTATGCATTAGAAATTTCTGAATTTTACATGCTAGGATGAACTAAGATGCAAGTAGAACATTAAATAAATGTACTTACCTTGAGAATATATGGAAATTTATGTTATTAGGAATTTGTATATACAATTGTAGAATGACCCCATATTTCTTAAGATAAATAGAATATCCAGGTACATCAAATCTCTATCTAATACAAAATATGAGGAACTAATCACAACAAGAAAAAAAAACATGATGGAGAATAGAATCAATGGACTTTTAACAATGTGAATTACAAATTCACAAAACCCTAACAAAAGATTTTTTGATGCCAGGCATGTTGCTGCATGACTGTAATCTGAGCCACTGGAGAGGTGGAGGAAGAAGAATCAGGGAAGATGAGGTCAGAGGCAGTCTACAAAACTTAATGAGACCCTAACTCAAAATGAAAAATTTAAAAAAAAATTAAAAATAGGCTGAGTGTGTAGTCCAGTGGCAAAGCACTTGTAAAAGTATGTATAAAGTCCTGGGTTCAACCCCCAAGTACCACAGAGAGTAAAAAAACAGACTGTAGACAAGAGGAAATTCAAAACTCATCTTTGTTTTTAGGAGTCTCTGTGGAGCTCTTTCTTTGATTGAATGGTTGCAAGAATCCCAGAGTTTCTGTGAGTGTCATAAAACCAAAACCTCCTTGTCTCTTAAAGTGAAACATGTCTTGAATATTTTATTTTGGTAGTGAGCTAAAGACAATTATTTAGAATCCTTCTGAGCTTCCTAGGGAAAGACTTCTTCTTGTTGTTAGGTGCCCTCAGGTAGGTATCCGACTCATAACAACCCTCTGTACAGCAGGTGAAACAGTATTGTCAGTGTTTCTCTGCTATTCATAGGATTTTTAATGGCAGATTGATTTTTGGGAGGGGGTTTGCTGGGTTCTTTGCCCAAGCCTACAGCATTGTATTGTTTATTTGCCCGCTCTCAACTATATATTTAAAAATCCATAGAGATCTTAATATTTGTATGGGTGGTATAAATACATAGACATATATAACATAATGCAAGGAAAAAACAACATTTTCCTCACCTCTGAATTTTAATGAAACAATGTTCCCACCATGTATAGATTCATGAAAGCAGGAATATGAAGTTTTTATTATTATGAACTACAACCTAAGATGGATAACATAGGAAGGCATTGGAGTTACCTTATAAGAAAACTGCTTTACATATGATTTAGGTACTCTCTTAGCCAAATCCAGTGGAAACCGAACCGTGAACTGCTTTTCTATGTATTCTGTTCTGTAGGAAGATAAGCCAGGTATAGGGTGATCAGTACAGATAAGAGCTAAGAACTGTGGGAAGGACTCAATGCAAGGGCAGAACAAGTAAGGATGTCTGTTATAAACTAAAAGGAAACTTTCCTTTCAACTGACTTCAACTACTTGAATTGGCATCAACAGAACTAAGAGTCTCTGCAAACCTCTCTCTCAAATAAGCAACTGGGTTTATATTCTTTGATCAAAATGCCTCAACATTGTGACTCTATGTATCTCTAACACACCTGTTATTTTAATGCATTTGACTTTGTTCTTAGGATTCTGAGTCTATCCTAATAGACTGAGTCTATCCTAAAGTACCCCCTCTTTGTTTCTCCAGATGTTTCGATGTTTGCATTTTCTATGTATGCATTTGCATCACTCAGTACCCAATATAATCAAATCCTTTGGCCTTTTGTTCATCCTTTCCATTCACCTACCAAAACTACCACTCTAGACTAAAGTAATTTCTATTAAATATATCAGTGAAGACAGGAGCAAGAGAAGTTCCCCAGCAATGTAGATTGTTAAATTAAGGCTATCTCTCTAATTACATTTGAGATACCAATCCTTCTCAGCAATAACTCCTCCAGCCTCTTAATCTTTAATTGGTACATCTCTTTCCCTTCAACTTTTCCACCTCTTTGCTCAGAGGAAAGCAAAAACAGTATTGGAAGGAAACCCACTCAAGTTTCTGCTATCAAATCCATAAATTTGGGGCCGAGTGTAGTGCTACATACTTGTAATTGCCGTGACTCTGGAGAAAGTAGAAGAATCATAAATTCAAGTTGAAGGCCAGATGTAGCATGCTTAATTTAGCAAGACTCTGTCTCAAGACAAAATAAAATAATTAAAAAGCAGTGGAGTGCACTGGGCGTGGTGGCAAAAGCCTGTAATCCCAGTGGCTTGGGAGGCGGAATCAGGAGGATTACAAATTTGAGACCAGAGGCATCTGCATCTCTTAGCAAGACCCTGTCTCAAAAAAGTAAAAAAAAAAAAAAAAAAAAAAAAAAAAAAAAAAGCAGTGGAGTGCTTGGGATGCAGCTCAGTGGTAGAAGACACACAAAGTATGTGCAAGGCTCTGAGTTCAGTCCCCCAGTACCACGCTAAAAATAAAACAATGCGATGGGCATACAGCCCAGTCTAAGTGTACTTACTTAAGATATCCAAGGCCCTGGGTTCTATCCATAGCACTGGAAACAAAACATAGCTATATATTAAAAAAAATACCGAAAGCTATATATTAAAAAATTACTTTCTATGGGAAAGTAAGTAGGGTTTTCCATGGGCCTGGTTGCTCACTAGTGAGGCAGATTATTTGCAAAAGGGAGGTGGTCAGGTTTTTCAACAGAACCCATCTTGGCTGTGTTATCACAATCAGGGCTGTATCCCAGGCTTGAGACTGATACTGACCACATTTAAATTTTTTTATAAACAATATCAGATCCTAAACTATCCTGACTACCTTAGCTTTCTCTGCTCTGCAGTGTGAGGGGAAGGGAAAAGGAAGGTCCTGGTGTGGAATGTGCAAAATCCAAGTGATGGCTCCATTTGCCTTTGCTGCAGTTTTCTTTGCCTCTCATTTCCCAGTTCAAGTCTAAACACAATTTAGGATTTTCCTTGAAAGGATCCTGTTCCTTGCAGTGCTAATCTGCCAAGTTTCTGTGGACTCAATTACCCATTGACTCCAACCAACACCATCCTGACTTCGAGGCTTACGGTAACTCTCCCCCCAACAACCTGGTGGTTGAATCCAGAGTCTTGCACTTGCTTTGCAACTGCTCTACCACTGAGTTGCACCTCCAGTCAACTTTTTATTTTTTATTTTGAGTCAGGTTCTTATTAAGTTATGCAGGCTGCTTCTGGCCTTGAACTCAGGATTCTCCTGCCTCTGCCTCCCAAATGTCTGGGGATACAGCTGTGCCTCACCATTCCTGGCTCCCATCTTAATTCATGCTTCTGTTCTTAGAGTTCTAAAGTCACCACTTCGTGAAGAAATTTTAAAATTATTTTTAATATTTTTTTAACTGTTGTCTTTAATATTTGATCAAACAACAACCCTAGGCATTTAAGCACTCTATTAGTATCACCTTGGCACACTCCGGTCTCCGAACTACACTTCACTTAGGTTTCGCAATCATTCCCAAGTCTGGTTTTTGCTTTTTTTGTATTTCACTAAAACCATTGTTGTCAAGGTTTCAGTAGACCTCCCTCAATACACAAGATAGAAAATATGTCTTTTTGTTGTTGTTGTTTAAACTCTGAGCAAAATTTAAAAATGAAAATTTGCTGAAAGTTTCTTTCGCTTGCCTTAGAGGAGTTTAAGATTCTGTGTTCTTGCCCTATAAGCAAGTCTCCTTTATTGTCTCTGCTGGTTCCTTCAAAATTGGAAGCTTCAAGATTTTCTTCTAGACTTGCTACTTTTCTCACTACTCCCACTTCCAGAGGGTCTATTTTTGTGACTTCCATTACCACAATGCCAAAGACTAACAAATCTATCCATGCAATGATTTTCTTTTTCTGTCAGTAAGGAACCCCTGATTGTAAGACACATATTGAAAACTCTTTTTATTGGAATAGTCACATAATTATGCTTGGGCCAAATATATTTTTAGGCAATGTATTAATGACAGGTAGGGATTTTCTGGATAGGAAAAACAGTCTCATGCAGAGATGTACTTAGAAAACCCTAGAGAAATATGGGTAATAAGCTTGAAAATATTTTAAATTTTTGTTCTATTCTAATGTTCTGTTTAATTTCTTTCCATGGAAACTGGTACTTACGAAAAAGCCTACTGTTAGGATAAATTTGTTAACCAGTCTGTTGGTATTAAAGCAATTGACGAATTAAGAAATCTTAATGTAGGAAGAGAGTTTTTGGAAATTTTATTTATAAGTGTCAAAATAACTGTTAAATATAGCAATTATTGAATATCTCTGATCTTTAATTTTTGTGGATATGACTGTATCCATTAGATTTCTCAGAGAAACAACCAATATAAGCAAATATATCTATTTGTCTCCATCATCTAACTGTGCATGTATAAGATTTATTTCAAAGAATTGGCTCACATTATTGTGGGGGCTGGCAACTCTGAAATTTGTTGAAAATTTGCTGGCAGGTTGGAAACTCGAGCAGTAGTGTGTGTTGTAGTCGTGAGGCAGATTTAATGTTTCAGGGCCACCTTCTCTTTTGCTCTTAAGGCCTTTCAAATCACTAAGTAACATGATACATATTATTGAGAATAATGCCTTACATTTGTAGCTAAATTTATTGTACAATATCCACATTAGTATTGTATTCAATAACAGAACATTTTAACTTGTCAATTTGATACATAAAACTAATCATAAGGGAAGCTATGTATGGATAAAACAGAATAGCAAATGTTATTTTAATAGACAAATTATCTTGGTTCTAATGCCTATAATTTTAGTAGAAAATAAATAGTTAATGTATTTCAATATCTTTTTATGGCATCACCACTACACAAGCAGATTTTTAAAAACAGGATGAAATTGTATTCTGTGGCACATGTCTATAATCCCAGTGACTTGGGAAGGTGGATGAAGAATGAAGATAGACAATTTGAGGCCAGAAGTAGCCTGAAGAATTTAGTTCTGTATAATAATAATAATAATAATAATAAT